>JAHZNC010005212.1:0-13080 GCA_027744095.1 Zhuqinia jingwanae | reverse complement strand
TGCCTTCAGCTTTTATTTTTAATTTACGATTTTCAGTTTTCATTGGCAAGTTATCTGCGATTTTCCGGATGCAGATCGCTGAACAAACGGACGAGAGAAGTAGGATCATGAACGAAATCATTATGGCTATGCGTCTGATCAAATGCTATGCCTGGGAAAAACCCTTTGCGAAAGTTATCAACCAACTCAGAGTGTAAGCTGTGTAAAATGATAAAAATGGAAACCTGAAAGTTATATGAATGTTGAGTCTTTAATGACCTGATAGAAAAAATGTTTACGATGATGCTAATTGTTTATTTACTCATTAGAAAAGCGTGGTTTCATGGTTTGTAAATTTTTTTTAAAGAATTTAATGGTTTGCTTGTTTTTTTATAGGAATGAAATTAGTGCTTTGATGCGCCGTTCCTACTTGCGAGCTTCATTTATGGGCGTGTTTACCTCAAACTTTACATTTGTTCCATTTCTTTGCGTGTTGACTTATGGACTCTTGGGAAATACTGTGACTCCAGACAAGGCATTCTTTGCTGTTGCCATTTTCAACGTGATGACAGAGATTATGATGTACTACGTACCTAATGCAGCCGCTTGTATTGGAGAACTTGTTATTTCTATCAACCGAATGGAGGTAATAAAAAATAATTTGTACATTTTTAGGTCAAAGTGATTCCAGTAATTAAGTTTTCCAACTTTTTTGCACAAAAGCTTAATTTATATTTATTTATTCTCCTTTTTCTTTATTTTACCAGGAATTTTTGCTTTTGGAAGAACAAGGTATCAACAAGTACTTGAACATTAAGCACAATACTCAAGAGAGCCGGGTTCGACCAAGAATTCACATGGAAAATGTTTCGGCAAGGTGAGTGTCTATTATTATTATGATAATAATTACCTGCACACTATTTTTATGAGAATTTGAAAAGTCCACTATGGGAATCGAATGTAGTAGAAAACCTGGTTTTAGGGTAGAAATGTGTAATTAAAACTGACCAACAAAGCAAGTTTGCCAGTCAGCTCTGCTGAACAAGACAAAGGAGATGAGCTGAAACTTGACCTACTACAATAGACCGCATTGTTTGTTGCATCATCATTAGTTATGATATGATGGATGGATGAATTGATGATGATAATGAGGTAAATGATGCAAAGGAATGTATGGTGATGCATGATTTTTTATTATTTTTTATAGCTGGCAAGATAATGTACAAATCACTGAAAAATTTGAATTTTGATGTGAGCGGTGATAAGGTGGTTATGGTTGTTGGACCCGTGGGATCAGGAAAGGTTAGTAAACACACATGCAATGGTGTAATCTAGTTTTGTGAAATATGAATGAATTAATAAATTTTTAATGCAATTAATCACATTTCATTTGTGTAGACATCCCTTTTGCAAGGTTTAATTGCTGAGCTGCCATTTAATAGTGGACGGTGTGATTTAGAGGGAAGAACATCTTATTCCGCCCAGGAACCCTGGTTGTTCCCTGCCAGTGTCCGAGATAACATCCTGTTTGGTCGTCCATTTGTCTCTGAAAAATATTCAAAGATTATTCAAGTTGCGGCTTTGGAAGAGGATCTGAAACAATTCCCCTACGGCGACATGACAATGTGTGGAGAAAGGGGAATGTCAATGTCGGGGGGGCAAAAGGCTAGACAGAATTCAAATTACAAAATTTAAATTAAATTACAAATTCCGGACAGACAGACAGACTTTCACAAATATATATATAAGATAATGAAAGTAATTCTTCGCATTATTTGGGTATTTTTGCAAACAGGCTAGAATTAACTTGGCTCGAGCGTTGTATCAAGATTCTGACATTTATCTGCTCGATGACCCCTTGAGGTAAATTCCATATAAGTAGTACTAAATGTTAAAGTCCAAATGTTTCAGGAATTGCATTTAAAAATGTTGTCAATTTTAGCGCGGTCGACTCTGCTGTTAGCAGGCATATTTTTGAGAAATGTGTCAAAAAACATTTGAAAGGTCACTTGAGAATTTTGTGTACCCATCAGTTGCAATATTTGCCCCAAGCTGACCATGTCATAGTCTTGACTGATGTAAGTACATTATAATTTAATTTTCTCAGAGTTGATAAAATGTGAGAAAATCTCTAAAAGAAATATATTATCTTTTGGTAGGGTAAAGTTATCGCACAGGGTAGCTACAATGACCTTTTGGAACAAGGAGTTGATTTCATCAGTCTTTTGGCTAAAGAGAACGAGGGTGAAGCTGAAAAGAAGAAGAAGGAAGACATCGAGGAGGAAGCTGAAAAGGAAAGCAAACCGAAGGTTATAATCATTGCGATTTTTTTTTGAAATTTTTTCGAATCATTATAGTAATAACATTTAAACTTTGTTTAACATCATGCTATTTATATTTGAAAAATATTAGGAGTTGAAAACATATGAGGAAACAAAGGATTGCGATAAACCAGACGCCAAGAAGGAATCCATGGCTGAAGGTCGTGTCACTGCCAAAACGTATTGGAGCTACTTTAAAGCTGGAGAATCTGTTTTTGGAATTTCGTTCCTTATAACTGGCTTCCTTCTTACTCAAGTGCTCGTTTGCTGTAATGATTATTGGCTTTCGTTGTGGTACGCGCATAGATAAATTGTACATATTTTATCGTGGTAAAATGATCACGATAAAAAAAATTTATAGCATTTTAATCTTTTACATTTCTCACGCCCTTTTCGTTAAAAAAAACAGGACAACCTCAGAAGAATCTCGAGTATTCACCCTTATCGATCAACAAAGGGAAGCGGAAAACATTCACTTTAACGAAATTCAACAGGAACCAAGTTTCATTCCACACAACGACACAATCGTCCAAGGACTTAATTCGACGTACAGCATAAACGGCACTGAAGACTCGGGGTTTTACAACTACTATTTGGATTTTGAAACCTTCAGAACCTTTGTTACTACCAAGTATGTTGTTGAGGATGACCATGAGTACCTGTGGAGGAAACACATTTACATGATGTTCTATATTGGGCTTTCTGTCATTGTTCTTGTCATCGACGTCATTAGAACCATTTACATGTTCTACTATTCTATGAGAATCAGCAGAAATCTTCACAGAAAAATGTTTGAATGCATTGTTCAGGCACCCATCAAATTTTTTGATGATAACCCATCAGGTTTGTACTATTCATTTAATACATACAGTGCAATTACAAGTTTTTGCGTTAACAACAACGACATTACAGCAGTTGACAACAACAATTGTTGTTTTACGCGTAAACCATCGTGTATACTTTATAGTCGCCGTATGTATGATGTACCTCTCTTTCTAGGTCGGATAATGAACCGGTTCACCAAGGACATTGGAAACTTAGATGAGTATTTGCCCCTGACCATGTTTGACACTTTGGATATTGGATTGAGAATCTTTGGAACGATTATCATTGTTTTGGTTGCCAACTACTATTTTATTATCCCGGCATGTGTCCTGTTGTATGCGTATTGGTTTATTAGGAGCTTTTTCTTGACTACTTCAAGAGCCATCAAAAGAGTGGAAACTATCAGTAAGTTGGGAGTAGAACAGAAAACTTATATACATATATGTATATATTGTTTTAATCCAGGATTTATAATTCTTTATATTCATTAAATTAACAGCGAGAAGTCCATTATACACTCACATGTCCACTTCCGTTGTTGGATTGTCTACTATCAGATCTTCAAAATCTCAGAAATTGCTTATCAATCAATTTGACAGTTTACAAGATATCCACTCCTCAGCCTGGTATCACTTCATTGCTGGAAACAATTGGTTTAGTATCTGGCTGGAAATTACATCCGTTTTTTTCATTGTCATCGTATCGTACAGTTTTGTTGTAGTGGCAAGCAGTAAGTCCTTAATAACAGTGCAAAGGAAAAATGTGCGAATGGGGTAATAAGAGAATCACTAATCATTGTGTGACGTTTTATAGCCACCACAAGTGGACAAGTTGGGCTGGCCATTGCATCTTTGTTGCAGCTCATGAACATTTTGCAATTCGGCATGAGACAAAGTGCTGAGATGGAGAACCTTATGACTTCCGTCGAAAGAGCTTTGGAATACACCAAGCTTCAAGCTCAAAAGGACACAACCAAAGAAAGCCGAAGAGGAAATCCATCCAAGAACTGGCCCCAACAGGGCAGGATAAAGTTCCGGGATGTTTCTTTAAACTATGATGAAGATAAGGTTGTCTTGAACGAGCTGGACTTTACAATTGAAGCCAGGGAAAAAATAGGAATTGTAGGAAGGACTGGAGCCGGGAAGAGTTCCATTATAGCCGCCCTGTTCCGTCTTACTGAACCTGATGGCGATATTATTGTCGACGGTTATGACACTGGGGCTGTGAGGTTGCATGGTAAAATGCCTCAAACATTACACGATGCTATTATCCATGTGACAATAAACTCAATTATTGTTATTATTATTATTATTACAGCTAATTGTGACCCACGAACGGATCAATTTATTCAGCGTACCATCAGAACCAAGTTTGCTGATTGTACAATTATCACTATTGCACACAGACTGCAAACCGTTATGGACTGTGACAAAATTCTAGTTTTGGATCATGGAAATCTCCAAGAATATGATCATCCTCATATTTTGTTGCAAAATCCAAGTGGAAAGCTAAATAGCTTTATAATGCACACTGGAAATGCCAATCAAAATTATTTGAGAGAAGTCGCATCCAAGGTAAGAAATATATCATTTCAAGTAGCGCATATCAAATTACATTTAATAAAGAATTTAATTTTATAATTTCTTATAATTTTGTTTCTTATTCTGTTTTTAGGCCTGGAAAGAAAAACAGGAGAATATTAGCTTGGATTAGTACCTTTAAGGTTTTTTTACACTGGTTTTCTTTTTTACTGTGCCCTCTTATAAGTTCATTTGTTCATAAGAATTACATTTTTCGTACAACTTCCCTTTAAGGGTTCCATCCACCTACTACGTTCACAACTGTTATTTGTTACCTTCTTCCTTACATTATTACTAATTTTAGGTTTAGCGCATGATTAATTAAAACAATATAAAATTAATTACATTGTTATAAAAGTGCTTACAAAAGGGATCATGTTGTAAAACTGCCACAGTTCATGCCGTTCTTTATGCACCGTCATTTTATACGCGCAATATTGTAAAATGCTGTAAATAATACGAAAAAAATTTAATATAATAAAATATCATATAAAAGAACATTTAGTTCACTGCAAAACTTTATTTATACAAGTCATTTTTATTACTGGCAATGTCATGTACAATTCAGTACGTTAAAATCTTTTATTACGTTTTAAGTTGTCGAATGGAGAATTAGGTACATATGTAGGTATGTTATAAAATACTCTAATTGATTTGCAATTTTGACATTACACTTGTATATACATGGATTCTGAAAGCTAATGGACGAAATGATTTTTATTCATCGGATATATTAGTACTTATTTCATCCGTGGATACGGATGTCGGATCAGGGTCCGCAGGAAACGGCTCTTCGATTACTCTCTCTTTAATGACTTGCTCGACCTCACATAAATCCTTTGCTATTTGATTAAATGCCTCGTAAGAATTTGCGTAAACGTGATGCCCAGATATTACCACCTGTACATAAGAAGTCATATTCCTAATTATTATAATTCCAAGGTCAAAAGAGCATCATCCCATGACAAAATATTTCATTACATGATAGCCAACAAATGACTTAGGACGAAGTAACCTAATCTTTTCAGCCGGGTAGTGGTCAACCCACGAGCGTGACCCATATACAAGTGTCATTGGAACATCCGGATCCAATAAATGAAGTCTCCGACAAAGGGGATTTTTAGCCCATCCAAATGTTAACATCATTCTGTGATCTGTATCAAAATTTTGTTTAAGACCAAGAAATAGTACATAATTTTATGATGGAATCACGTAACTCACATGCCGATTCACCCCTGCAATTTAAAGACATTTCCTTAATTAGAACTCTAATTTACAGAAATATAACAGTGGAAATAAGGTTTTTTACTGTAATTGAACTTGATACAACTTACGTCGTTGGTTTCTGTACATTACAATGAAAAATATAATTTGCTACTTTTGACGGAGCATCGTCCAGAACATGAAGGAAATTCGAGATCAGATCCATACGAACTCGTTTTATAAGCTCAGCGCCCATTGGTCCCATTAAACGAACTGTCCATAATGGGTTAAATGGAAGAGAGTCTAAAACACGTACGATTAGGCGTTGCGTTGCAGGAATGTGAGTGAGTTCACTTAAGGAGTTTGGTTTCTCTGCAATGCCCTAATACATTAAAAAATAGTCAGAACATTAAATTAAAATTTGATGTAATTTTTAAAAAATTGTTAAGAACATTTTGAAATTTAAGACGATAGCACTAACCCATGGATCCGCTAACATCATATGCGCAACTCTATGTGGGTATTTCATTGCGTATGAGACAACTAAAAAGGCGCCCATACTGTGAGCAATCATAATCATCCTATCTAATTTCATCTTTTCTCTCCATGCTTCAAAATACATGATAAATTGATTTTCAGCTTCCTCAGGATCTGAACTGTATACGGGTCGGGAGCTCTGACCAAATCCAGGCACGTCAAACGAATAAATTGTTCGTTGAGATTCCGCTATGCCATCATAATTTAAAGCCCAGAGACCAAGACCGCTGGCAAAGCCATGGATGAGTACAAAAGGAGTTCCGGGACAACCTTTGTTTAGCATGGCAGTCCATATTTTCACAGGTTCACCCGGAAGAGTATCAAAATTTCCAATGTTCACATAACCAAAAGTTTTTGGAGTTTTTACACCTATTTGGGGCAACGTGAGAAAAATCCTTGTCAAATCATATCTTATGAATACATTTTTTTATCTAGGAAATTTCATAGCACATGTCTTGTGCAGGCAAACCATACAAGATAAAATATCTTCTTCGGCTTTGCGCAAAGCATATTTCGAAGTTGGGCACCAACGAATCCAGTTCCAAGGAAATCTACACAGTAGTAAAATCACTCCCTTATTATTAAATACACAATTTAATTTAACAATTATTGTTAAATAGTTGAAAGTGTTGGGTGTGTTGTTGTATGAATTATATTGAGCTTGTATACCCTTCCTCATCTTCCTTCACTTCATGGTCCAGCTCCCAAATGTCATTGAGAGTTCTCGATGTGCCTGCGTTTTCCATTATTGTTGAATAGGGGTTTTCACTAAAGATTTAGTTGATAGTTTGCTCACTGCTAATTTAGCGTTGTGATAATTAAATTAATCTGCTTGGCTTCTTCACACTTCAATACTATCTGATATTGCAACATTGGATTGTTAATTTTGATTAAACGAACGCAAATAAATTTTGTTACATTAATTCGCAATGTTCTTTCCTTTCTCTTGGAAACTGATTTTAGGGGCAATGAGATGTTCAGCCGCAAACTTGCTTGATATGGATGCTATTCCACAACTG
This sequence comes from Zhuqinia jingwanae, assembly GCA_027744095.1. NCBI lineage: Eukaryota > Metazoa > Arthropoda > Collembola > Entomobryomorpha > Paronellidae > Zhuqinia > Zhuqinia jingwanae. The sequence goes on along the minus strand of JAHZNC010005212.1, from coordinate 5,616 downwards.
TCACTTGTGTGAATAGAACAAGAACAAAGATCTTTAATAGTGATGCATGTTATTATCACACAAAAATTAATTGAGATCTTGAATCAGACCATCGTAATAGCATGTGTAGTATTACCATCATATGTTCATCTTCAGTGTTTTAAAACCATTTATTTCATAAAGCATTGTTGGGATATGTTTAAGTGAATATGAATTACAAGGCACTCGGTTTGACGAAGTTGAAAATCATGATATGCTTAATAGTGTAAACACAACGAGAATGAGACCTTGGGATTGTAACGATGAATAGTGAGTGAATAGAAAGAAACTCATCATCACCATTACTTACATCAGCGACCAAGCGAAGCTACTCGTACCTCATCTTACTAGTGTTGTTACTTAATCACACCAAGTGAACAACATCCGTTTTCGCATGTATGCGCATGTGCAGCGCAAAAACCGACTATATGATGATGATAACGCTTGCTTACATAGTCAATCATTGCATTGCAATACGGAGACTGCTGGGAGAATAGTTGCACAGTGCAACTTGCACTATGTAATACTGTGTTAAAATGATTTTTCACATTAAAATGATCACCAAAAACCCATGAAAATGCTTTTGTTTTATTTTAAAGTTGAAGTCTACAACACAAGCTATAAATACGTACCTACACATATCCGTAATATGTTGATATTTTGGGTTTATTTTAATCTGTTTCCTGATGGTACGGTTTAAAATATACTCCCATAAATAAATTAATAAAAAAATGCAGCTGTTGTAATTTTAATTTCATCGAGGAATTAAATGATTTTTTATTTTCATATAGTCTTAATTAATACATAAAATGGACAACTTTATTCTTCTTCGGCAAGAATACGGATAGCATGAAAATTTTCCGGCGTCAATATATATAAATACGAAGGTGTAGCATAGGCTCCCAAAATATCTTGTGGAGGATCCAAAGAAATTACAACCTGTTTGGCCACGTGAGTCACTTGCTCTCCAGTTCTCCTGTTCCTCAAGCAGGATTCAATTTTAGTAGGTTGTCGGTACACATAAATGTGTTTTTTCACGTCACATATGGCTACGTAAGACATGTCTGCATCGATTAAGAAAGATAAGATTGAAATTCAATGTTTGTGAACTATTAATAGTAACAAATGATGAAATAAAATATATCTTTGATTAATGAATTATGTGCTAACCAGAAGAACATATAGTATATTTCCGCTGTTGTTTAGAAGCCTGTACATATCCCAAAGCAGAAAATGTTCCAACATGGTCACAATTCCATTGAATAATTTCGGTTTTCCCGTTGTCATTTTGTGAATGATATGGTAAGAGTTGGGGGATCCAAACAACGCCATCAACATCATGTCTAATACATATCGCTGGAGCTTTTGTAGACTCAAGTCGAACGTTAAAAAGCCACTGATGACTTCCCAAACTAGCCTGTAAAATTGAACCAAAATTTGGGCAAAATGTATTTTAAACCAGGAAATGGGATAGTGAAAAATATTAAAATCTTACTGTATGTGTGATCCTCTGTAAATTCCTATCAATGCGCATAAGGCACGATGAGTCAGCAGGATATTCGTCACATTCTTCAAGCTGGCGGGGATCATAGGCGTCTGATTGTCCAGGATCTGCCCCCTGTGGTAGAAAACATTAAAACTGTTCAAGTTCCCTTCATTGATGGCCATTAAAAACAATTTTGGTGTTTAAGTAAGTATATATGATGTACCCATTTATCAGAACAAAGATGAGCTAATCTGGAATGTATGCTCTCCACGAGTTCAGAATCAGTCACGTATTCCCCACAAGCATTCCCTTTGACAACTTCATTTAACCACAATGTCTCTTTTTCGTCTTTCTCTATTACAATTTCCAAAATCTTGTACTGTTTGGGATCAGGGGCATCTCCAGCTCCTTGCAAATCAGGACAGTCAGGTGGTAAACATCTATGGGGTTAAATAAAGGTTTCATAATAGAATAAACCTTTGTCACAATGGATTTAAAGCGTTTAATAAATAACACCTACTTTGGGGTGTCAATAATCCAATAGCTTCCTTCCACACATATCGTCCTTAAAAGAGGACCCTCAAATACAGCTTGTTCCTTGTAAGACACGCAGATGGAATTACGTTTGAACTCTACATCCACGTCTTGCTTTGTTATATTGAATGGTACTCTGAACCATAATTTTACTTCTTCCATTGTTTCACTCCAAACATATTCCGGTTTCTTTTCTAAGGAAATTTTTCAACAAGACAAAAAGGATCAACAAGTTGGGGGGAAAACTTGATGCATTCAGCACGTATATTACATACCTTCTCCAATAACTTGTGCTTTGCTAGAAATAGACTGAAAATTTATCGGCTTTTCAGTGTCAAAAACAAAATGAAATCTACTTTCACTTGCTACACATACACCAGTCCCTCCAGGTTCCAGATAAGAATATGCTGTACCGGAATGTCCAAGTAATGTTCGTTGGCTCTTAAGGGTCCATTTAGTTTCTTCAACTCCTTCACCTGTCATTTAAACATGATTGTCTGATTTTGTTTTGATTCGCCATGTTATCCTGCCATGGATTAATGTCACGTGTAAGTAAGAGTAGGTACCTTGAAATGTAAACCACTCCAGTATAGTTAAAAAGGAATGTCCTGATAAAGAGCCATCTTTAAGATTATTTAAAACCTCAGTCCATTCATTTTTGTCATCTATCCGAAGCGCAAGAATGTCAATAAAGGCATCGTTTCCAACTTTATACTTTGTGCTGTCCAACACGCAAAATTGGGGGGACGATTTTGTGGAAAATGGCGTTATTGTTGTTATCGGCTGAAAGGATAAATTAACTTATTATAAGTTGTATATAATCGATTGTGTAAAACTCTTATGCAAATAGGTAATTCGGATTGAGCAGTCAAATTCATTTTCGTACATTCCATGGTTCGGAAGACTTCCGATCTCCAGTTTTAACAATGTACAAAGTTTCACATCCATCTGATATAACGGCGTGACCACTGTCTGGAAAGGAGAGGGTAACATTGAAGCGGCCTTCCTTCTTTTGGGATGGTTTGGGTACTCTCCATACTTCTGAGATTATGTCAAGCCTCCCCGTCTGGAAATTAGTTCAATGTATGTAAATACATATTTGCCATAAATAAAGACATAATATGGGTTCTGAAATGTAAAATCAGTTAAAAGTAATTATGAATTCATATTCACTTATTACCACAAAGTCAATGCTGACTCTCAAAATTGTCCACACTTTATCAACAATGTACACAACAAAAGGGTTAAAAGAGTCACTGAAAATATGGTTGTGAACTGCAAACTGTTTCACATGCTGCAAAGAAAATTGCTGTTCGGAAGGTTGGGCTCTGTCAACTCCTGGCAAAATATATTCAAAACATTTTCCAGCAAAATTAACAACTAATATAGTATACAATCAAATAATTTAATGATCATGTAATGTGTAATCACTGATTTGCACCAACTAACCTGTTTTTATCGACACCTCATAAATTGGTAATTTTTCCAGTGACAATTTATATCCATTGAAATTAGGGTCTAGTAAATCTCGATTCGGTTTCAGTTCTACAAAAACTGCAGACTGTTGTATGCTATTTATGCTTCCTGCCATCATTAATTAATATGTAACTTTAAACTTTCTCTTAGATTTTATTTAATACAACTTAAACAGGTGAGAACTTTTTTTCGTGGAAAACTTGGATCTCAACGTCATATAATAGCACATGAAGAGAAGGAAGATCTACTAGAACGAGATACCGCGTGGCACCAAAAATTCTATGATCTGCTGTATCTGCCCCACATAAACTGCTTCTGTCTATACCAGTCACCAGACAGCTGCTACACTGTTGTGTTGTTTGTGTAATGTTGGAATATTCTATTCAGATTCTGAAGCGTTTCAACAGTTTAGGTCAATTTCCTATTTTGCAGCCGAAATTTTCACTTTTGATTTCGTTAGTTTCTTCTCTACGTACGTTTTATCATCAATACAAATAATGGAACTGGAAACAATGCATGCTAATAATGCTACCGGTGGCGCAGACAAAAACATTATTGCGTCAACTTCGTCAACGATTGGAAAGACACGATCTCGTTACCTTTCCAAAGAGGACATTTTGAAGAAATCCACTGCCAAAGGAGAAAGCACGGATAAAAATCACTTTACAACTGTGTCGTTTCATACGGGAGTGGAACTTCAAGTTTTTAAAAACTTTGTGAAAAATTACGCTGTTACTCGTGAATGTAAGGGAAAAGAAAGTTTTATACCCACCTGTTGAAAATAAATGGAGAGAAAATCATAACGACCAAAATATGGTAAATTGTATTTCCATCTTTCTTGTAGTGCGCCGTGAGGATGCAATAGCTCTGGACTTTGTATTTGGACCGACAATCCAGCAAGTTTTCGAAATGGTTGAGGAGGATCAAGTTACAATCCGACAGAGTTCAGTTACACGTCGAGTCCTTGTTGAAGTGTGTGGCAAATCGGGAGACACTTATTGGATTCCTCCTGGACATTCTGTGTGTCAGTGTATGGCATTCATTCATGGAAAGAAGGGCTACTGTAAACATGTACTGGCTGCTCACTTTTCTTTAGCCATCACTCCAAAAGAACATTATAAGATAATTGGTGATGTTGAATTGAGCAAGATTTACCAAGAACATTTTTGTTGAAAAATAATTGGCGAGATGAAAACGAAAAGTCTGATGATACATATCATTTAGTCATTACAAATAAACTGTCCATAAAACTGATTTTTAACCTGAAATGAAATTTTGGGGAAACTTGAGACGAGGCTGGGAGCTGTGATGACGTTTACTTGCACAAGGCATTCAGTATTATAACAGTTAACGTTAATTAATCTTTTGCGCCAATTTAATACTTGTGTATCAATTTGTGCTATACATATATTTATGACTCTGTCCATAGTTCTTGTTGCATATTTCGCGATGTTGTAAATAAATGAAAATCTAAAAAATGCAAACTGATGTAGTAAAATATTTTGATTTTCACACATGCTCGGGTTTCAAGTATTGGGAATAATGAAAGTTGGCTAGAAATTTGTACCAGCCATTAACTCAGACCACCTGCACATTATAGTTTCTAAACTGGTATCTTTGAGTCCAGTTGTAGATTTTTTCCATGATACATTTTTGTTCATCTATATTTTACTGATCGTGAGCATGACGCAAAAATACAATGAGTTTATTCAGCATTCAGTTGCCATTTACATAAAATTTATGCTCAATAGTTTACTCAAGTATTTACAAATGAACAACGAAATCCTTCGTTTATCCTTCCAAAATCCCTCGGAGCATAAACTAGATGGGCTAGATGGAATAAAAAATCAAATTATGACGAAAAAGCTTGACGTTGACATTATGTTTATGTGCTCACCACATGCTATTTACCTACGTCTCTAATATTTTGCTTTATGCTTGCTCCTTTTGCACTATATTTTTCAATGCATATTATGCACATGTACGCCTGTGGATAAAATGGAACTGAGTTTACTTGTGTAAGAAAGGGTTATCGTATACACATGCCATGCTTGGTGATGATTTTCCTGTCTTTTATGCAGTACATACTAGTACATACATAA
>JAHZNC010005211.1:0-27472 GCA_027744095.1 Zhuqinia jingwanae | reverse complement strand
GTTTGCAATAAGCATGCTTCCAACACTTAGGGTCGTCGTATAGTTGTTCATAAAGTCATTATTACATCATATGTGTTATTGTTATATGTATATAAAATGAAATATATATATTAGTATTATAAAAACGTTATAATAATGTATTACGATATTTGTATTACTTTACTACGTGGTCTACATATATTGATGTTGGATGTGAGGAATAGGTTTAGCTTATTAATTTCAATTTAATTAAGTCAAATAGTCATACTTCAAACTCTTGTCAAGCATTTGAAAAACTGAACAACGATGTATTCTTTTCAGAGTCGAAAATTTTAAATCCGTTATGCCTCTTAAAAAATTTTATTCATTAGAAAATCTTTAAAAACTGCGTATAAATATAAATTTTCTTTAAAATAAAATTTTCAAAGCTAAACCAGCCGGAATAAAACATAATTTCTTATGCTCTCCATCTGAAATGTCAACGAAAACTACAATTCAGCACAATTCATCAGGGTTTGAGTATACCTAGTAATGTTATTTATTTAAAAGCTTACATTCTAAGCAGTTTATCTTTCCCACCGGATACCACTTTCTGCCCATCAGGCGACCAATCAACAGTATAAACTTCATCTGCATGGCCTGGCAATTGTACTTCTGCTTTTCCTTTCTTTCCCATATTCCATACTGTACAGGTTTGAGCAATTTGTAATTTTTAACGATTCGAAGAACACACACATAACGTTCATTTTACGTAAATTTTAAAATATTAGTTACCTTTCAAGGTTGAGTCAGAACTTCCGCTTACAAGCATTCTAGAATCTGCAGACCACGCCACTTGGTACACTCTTCTCAAGTGGCCAAATAATGACGCTACAAATTTTCCTGTTCTTCCATCCCAAATTTTTACATGATGATCAAATGATGCCGATGCAATATAACGCCCATCTGGCGAATAAGACACCATAATAACTGGTTGCTGGTGTCCAGTCATTCGAACTGCAAATTGTGATTAAACAAGCAAACATACAATGGAAACATTATTCACTAAAAATATTTATGTCATGTGAGAAGCCCTTACTCAATGGTTTTTTATCCTTTTCGGGTAGCCACATTATCAAAGTATTGTCATCAGACCCTGAAACGAACCTCTCTTCGGTTCCCCTTCTTACAGATTCATATCTTGCAAGCGCCTTCTTCTGTACTTCCTCTGGGTCATCTTAAAAATCATTTTTTTTATTCATTATAGATTATACGTCGCGCCCGTGACTATTTAAACTCTAGCTATTAACAGTTATACAGTTACTGTAATATTGTAAAAAATACATAATGTGACAAATATATTTTTATTGCACCAACCACTTCGTTTGATTTCATTATACGCAAGCTTCTCCGCTTCGGCTGGATCAAAGTCTCCAGTTCTCATCACATAATCAGTATTTAATGCTACACAATTTACCCAATGTGCATGACCTTCGAGACTTCGACAGAAAACACCCTAAACACAACATATGCCTTTAAGTAAACGTAACTAATCATAGGAAAATAACTACTACTACTTGAAATTTCTCACATACATCCACGGAACGCCAAACTTTGATTGTTTTATCACGGGATCCTGAGTATATTAATCCAGTTCCTCCCCACCTCAGAGCCGATACAGCTTCTGTATGACTACTCAAGATTCTCAACGTTTGTCCTAGGATTGTGTCCCATATTCGTACCGTCTTGTCCATTGAACCACTAGCTAAATGACGCGCTGTACCATTTCTAATATCATGCAATAAAATTATTAAGGTACTGAAAAATGTTTCATTAGAAAAAATCAAACTCAAATATATGTATGGCTAACAAGTGTAAGGGCTCCCAGCATAACACCATAATACATGAAGAATGTCCCGTCAACGACTTCCCAACTTGCTTTCCATTTTCCGGATCCCATATGCAAATAACTCCTTTCTGACAACCAGAGGCCAAACGAGTTCCTAAAGGCGACCAGCACATAGCTTCAACATGGCTTAAATGACCTTTGCAGGTGTACTCGGGAGTTTCTGTATTTAAATCCCAAAATCGAACTGTAGTATCCCCACTGCCACTAGCCAGTCGACGTCCATCGGGACTAAAACTTGCAACAACAACAGGCTCAGAGTGCCCAGCTAAGGAGCTAAAGTTAAAGAACAACAGATTTTCAACGTAACTTTTCAATTTCCTACAATATCGACATGATCACCTATCAAACAAACAAAGCAGTTACCTCGTGCATCTTGTGACAGCTCTAACTTTAAAAACTGCTTGCGGCTGATACACAATGTTAACAACTTTCTCGGTATTACATCTTTCTTCCTCTGTTAATGTCTCTCCCAACGAAGACGTGATTTCTTTCTCATTCACAAAAAATGTGCATGGCAAAGTTTCGTCCTGAAGATGTACAGATTAAAAATGAAGCTAAGTTTCCACAAATTATTAAAAATCCGGGTCAGTTTTAATCAAATTATTTTCGCAATTACCTGTTCCAGCAAACTGTTGCAAAGTGTTTTCAACTTGTCAACAGTGATACTCAGTGGAAGATCAAACTGAGAACCACATGGCTCGCCAGATTCAGATACGAATTGAGCCTGAATATGTGCTGTTTCTATTTCCTTTGTCATTTTGAATTGAAAACTTATTTTACTAAACCGAAAAGTTTTATAGGTTAAAATAGGTTTATGATTTCTTCCCTTTCCCTACGTGTTAAGTCCTTTTCACAAGTCACTATCCGCATTCATCTTATTTTATAATAAAATATCATACTTAAAAAACAACTTAACAATTTAAATGTTTACTTTAGTTAACTGTAAAAATGAAATCATTCCGTAGAGATAACACTCTTCAAAGCACATGCTTTTCTTGTCAAACGCCAACCTCAAAACACATGCACATGGCAGAGAGCTGTTTGTATGTAGACAAATATAAACATTGTATGCCCGCGGGATCACTTTGCCCCATTTCCGAGTGCTGTGCATAAGATGTCATACAGAAAGAGAGTGAGTGAAAATTCAAAAGAGTTTGTGCAACAACGACTGATCATCATGATAAATTTATCATTGATAAGATAATCTTCGACATTAAAAAAATAAATTTGGTAACTGTCAAATGGCTCCAACGTAAAGTGAAGATAAAATTTTCCAACTTCTTCTGCAACTTGCAATAATGAAAGCATCTTAGCGAATAAAGTATATATGCACTATAATTTTCATATTTTTGATTTTATTTTACTTACTTTCATCTCATTCCACATATATTTTTATCTCATTTTACTCACATTTACCGTTTAATACTTTACTTTACTTGATATATATTTTTTTCTAAGAGTTACACACTATAAATATTATGTATGTAGATTTTCTCCATTCATAATAGCTGTGCTCACACACATTTGTATGTAAAATGTGTGTATAATAACATACGCATGTCTTCGTTCATTTATATAAGATTTTGAAGACTCTTAATTAATTATGTATTTAGTTACATATATGGATATTGGTTAAACATTAAAAAGAATTCTCATCTTATATATGTATTCTTCGAGCTGTATGTATATTATAACATATTCAACATTTTTACTTCATCCAAATCTGAAACATTCTCTGCACAACAATATTATTATATATTCTATTATATAACATTTTTAAATCTATAAATACACATATTTTCACCATTTTGTGTTCTTTTAATATTACATTTGTTTGTAATAATAATTTATTCATCTTTTATACCATTAATCCAATCAATGCAATGCCCTCAATACCCCACCTTCATCTTTACATTTTAGTTTTACATTCTAGTATACATGAACTCCAAGCAGCAAATTAAACCTTGACGTGAATATACTCTTCTGTTGGGGGACAAATAAAACGATTGTTTAAATATTTAGCGGAGTCCCTTTACACATCTCCTTATTTTAAGATACTTCATTACGTCAACTGCCTCAAAATATTACAATTTCAATCAATTTGTGGATTATCTTTTTTCCGTGGGCCCTTACACTGGTACTTATTTAAAATAATATATTATTATATAGCAATATTAATAGTGGTACTACGTCCATTGAAATGAGACTTAAAAAACTGTAAAAGTTCGACATTAATAAAATCCTGGATTTTACTTTAAAAAACAATCCAATACACTGCTAAAATCTATATTATACATACATACCTAGTAATATTACACGAATGAATAAATGCCACAAATGAATTCAGAAAAGTAAATCTCGCATATTTAATCGCTAGACGCAAACAATAACTATATGTTTTGGCTAAAATGTAAGCATGATATTATTATCTTTGCTGCTAACATAACATGAATACATTTAATGAGACTTGAGACTCTTGCGAGCTGAATGTCAATTCCTTCACATAACACGTTTACGATACGCACGCCTATTATAAGTTGTCCATAAATGCACTATAATAATGTTTAATATGTATACGTTTATCTTGCCACCATTACAATCATTTATACGACAGTCAACTGATGTAGAAAGTAAAATGTGTCGATATGTTAAACCTATCTCTTAATATTGTTACTTCAACTCAACTCATATATAAACCTTGCACGAGAGTTGAACGGTAACTTTGTAATGTACAATCATATAATATATTGTGTAGAGATAAACATACAACTTTAAAAATATTAACCTAACACAACAGACTGTAAAAGTTCTGTAACAACTTGTTCGCAGCACCTATCTTCGACGAAAGCTACATATATATTTTAATAAAATTTCTATATTCACTACCGTCACATCCATTATTACACAATATATTTTTACGTATGAATTATAAAAGTTTTCATTATGGAACGATGATTTTTTTTGACATATACATTTAAAAAGTCTTTAAAATCCCTTCTAAAGCCTTATTCGCCGCAATAGTTATTTGCCTGAATAATCTTTGCATTTAAAATAAAATAAAACTCTTTAAAAATATAGGTTGAAATTCAACAATTAAAATAAGGATAAAAACAATAACGTCACAATAAAATGCTATGTACAACATGTATGCATGGATCATACAGTGGTTTGGTACCCCGTAAACCAATTTATATTTCAATAAACTCACTTCTAGCATATGTGTATATGTATCTGAGGAAGCTCTACCAAGTGGACTCAGGAAAGGTTGGACTAACAACAATACATATAGCAGCACAATAAGAACAGCAGTAAAATTACATACGTATTATTATTATTATTATTATTATGTTATATAAAATATTTGGAACATACAAAATATTCTTTTGCAAACATTTCTAGAATGCAAGATACATCGTATCATGATACGGACTAAATAAGTTAAAAAGCACAAAGTAAAAATTTGTACTACGCTCTAAAGTTAGAAATGCGATGACAATTTGCTTCCTTTGCATCTAGCTGGAAATCACTGTCGATAGTCGATATTATTATTATCATACAATAATTAGAATCATCAATAAAAGAGGTAAATAATTAGCTGCTCTGGTTTCAAACGAAAACTATTTACCTATATTTATATATATTTTGTGTGAGCTATTTACAACATGATTATTAAAATAAGACTTAAAACTCGAACATGATATAATATAATCAGAAATTTTTCCTAGCTGTGTGTATAACGGTAATGAACGTGCACCGACTTACGCTGCCTTCTAAACGTATATTTCTAAACACATGGAATTTCAGGGCGAGTTTGGCCCAAATGGAATGAAAAATGTCACGCCTAAATATTACGGTCCTAACTGTTGTGTTATATACGCCAATTTTTCCGCTACCTTTAAAGACAGATTTAAATCTTTTCCTTCGAGGGAACCCAGATGGATGGTCCAGCCTGATCCGCTATTACTCTCTTTACTCTTTCATAAATTTCTTCAGGTGTCTCTCCTTGAACAATGGCTGTAAATAGAAATGAAAAAATGGGCGTCAATTACAAAATTCATTGGAAAACAATTTAATCTTCATGGGTCAAAATATATTGTGACAAACCGGTAAAGTATTCAGCAAACTCCTGTTCAGTTTTCTGAGCTCGCTCAAATGTCTTTCTCGCCTGCTCTTCTGTGATTCTCTTATTCATATCCCTATATTCATATTCAATTAATATTCTCGTTAGTCAAGGGATGAGCATGAACACAACTCATAAAACTACATGTACATACGTACTAGTTGCTATCTATTAATACTATTAATAGAACTTACATGATCGATTCCACAGATCTGGGGCGAATGAACACCGCTATGGGGTAAAGCTGAGCAGCGTGCAATCTTTTAATGGCATTTCCACTTACATCCAGGATACAGTGTTTTCCCTATTCACAATTAGTTAAAAATTAAACTCGATGTTCACATTATGTATGCATGACTTGAGAATTATCTTGTAAAATACCTTGTCTGCCACTTCCTTTACCGCGGCCAATGAGGTTCCATACAGATTATCATTATACTGTCCAGCCTCAATGAAAAGGTGGTTTTGAATGTCCCTTTCCATTTGTTCCCTGGAACTAACGAAGTGGTAGTCACGACCATCAACCTCGTATTCTCGACGTGGTCGAGTAGTGTCTGTAATTCATACAAAATTTAAATGCAATTACATGGCATTGTATAGAACTCTCTCGTCACTCAACTCGTAAAAGTTAAATACTCGTCTTACGTGGAACACAACTTCCGAACTTTTCTGGGAATTCGGAAATAAGGTCATCATTGATACGATCTTTCATAGATCCAAGAATAATGACTGGTCTAGCGTAGTTAATTGAAACTTGCTGGACGCCCTCGTACGACAAGACTACATCTTCGCCAGCTGAAAAAAAAGTTTTTTTCCCCGTTAGAATTATTACATAATATGTTTAAAGAGGTCTAGAGAAGGGAAGAAATACACACTGCAGAGACGAGAGGCATGTAAAATGTACAAACAAGGATTTAAATGGCAAAAGTTCTGTCAGGTAAAAATAATAGTGTGAGTTATAAAATGGCAATTTGCAATAACATGCGGAATTTAATACTAGAAACTTAATTTTTGTACTATATATATTTTGCTAACTATATTTTTTCCTTGTTTTGCTAATTTATATTAATTGCATCACTTGAATTATTTCATAAAAGCGTATTAGATATATTTTACATAGCTGGTTGTAAATTTGTATGTTCTGATAAACTGATAAAGTTGCAGTTTAATTTAAAGATGTGTAATTTTAAAAAGGTGTTCACTCACAATATAGTGCTACAAGTATATATATACCTTTAAAACTGATTTTGAAGGAATAATAAAATGATAATGAGAATAATAACAATAACAATTTACATAATTTACTATAAATATTATTTAGCTAGCATGCTTCTTCAACGATATAAAAAATAGGTTTCAAGTTATTTAATACATTTACTATAAATTGCAGAAGAAAATTATTGAATTCTATGGATAATGTGAAGCGATTCGTAATATTATGTACCTTCAAATCTATCATCTTGCATGTACACCATGTACGCTTTAGTTTGCATTTGAAACAAGAAAGAAAAGAGAATATTATTGCAATGATGTATTATTTTTTGTATGTAATGAAGCTGTTGACGTTTACTTATTTAGTTGACATATTGAAGAAGTAGTTTTTATAGTATTTTATAGTTTTACATTTTGATTGAGTTATACATATTATTAATACATAATATGAGCACACACGCATGAACAATGACATATGAGAATCAGAGAGAGTAGAAGGATAGAGAAAGATAGATAGATAAAGAGAGATAGAAGTAGACACATGTACACTGGACATCTGTAAAGGTGGCGTTTAGTTTGAAACGCAAAAAAATGCATTCAGAAAGAAGGCAGATTAATAAGAGAGGAATAATAATAATAATAATCAAAAAGTTTCAAAACAAATAATAACGATAGTGTGTTAACAGAGTAGTTAACGAACGATAGATAGAAAAAGAGGGTGACGACGAAAAGGGAAAAGAAACAAATACAAAGGAAATCATAAGGTCCAAAAACTTACGAATGTTGGAAGCATCGCCATCAGGACCAGGAGTTCCTTCTGTAAATTGGTCAAATAAAATAAACTAAGGATACTTGTCTACAGTAGCATTGTTCAACTCAGGGAAACGGAATTTTTAAATGAGCTAGTATTATTAGTCAAAATATGTACTATTGATGGATATATTATGCAAAATGTAACAACAAAAATAACAAATAAAATATAAAATGTGTTTCTCTGTTGAAAAAATTAAGGATAATAAAATATCCAGTTTCCACTCCCAGTCCATATACATTACCCCCTTCCCTTCAATTTATCTTTTTTTTTTGTTCGCATGAAATTTATTCGTAATTTTTTGCAAATGGATTAAGTTTCTTCGTAGCACATGATAATAAGGGTGTGGGAGGACTTAAATGCTTTTGAGGCACTTACGTTCACCTTCAGATGTATCATCGATATTATCACGACTTTTCATAAACGGGAATTTACGGGTAAATGAGAAATTCTTTTTCTTTCTTTCCAGGGTCGACATTTGCTAGAGGAAAGTTATAGAAGACAGCCAAAGATTAATATTAAAAATCTACAAGGAGAAAACATTGATTAATTCTATTCCGATAAAAAAAGGCAACCTACCTCCAATGACTTGCTTTCTTGCGTAGGACTCTTCCCTTGGAACTTGACGCTCCGGTCTCTTGCTTTTTGTTTTCGTTCCCATCTCTTTTTTGAAGGAATAATACCCATTCCCTCCTCTTGTCCGCTGGATAATACTCGTTTAGCCTATTGTAGCACACATTATTCATATTAGATTATCAATCTCAATTTAAGGTAGAATTCATGTAATTTATATACATACACGTAGATACTTGTTGTATGAAGTTTAATCTAATAAATGTGAAATGTTTATACGGTAATACATACGATAATTTATCTTTAAACCACATACTAATAATATAATATAAACCTTGCGTCAAAAGTTATATTAATAAATGCATACCTTTAAAGCATGTGCAGCTTCTTCATGAGTGGCAGCTGTCAAATCAATCCCATTCACAGAGAGAATCTGATCACCTCGCCTCAACTGGCCACTTTGGTCTGCAGGACCTCCAGCCAAAATGAAGGAGATGAAAATTCCTTCACTGTCTTCTCCGCCAACGATGTTAAATCCCAACCCGGTTCCACCTTTCACCAATGTTACTGACCGTGGCTCCCGGTTCATGTCTTCATCGCTGAGTACTCGCGGTGTGGTTCCACTCAGCCCACCTAAACTACCACTTCCTCCACGATCAGCAGCACTTGTAACTGATGTACGACTTTGAGAACCCGTGGTAGTTCCACTACCAATTCTTTCATCACTTGTGGCTGCCCCAAGGGTGTTTAAAGTAGTTGGTGTTGGAGTGGTTGGTTTAGTTGGAGGCGGTGTTGCAATTCTTTTGAAGTCTGTTTGTTGACCCATTGGTGGTGGCGTCCGTGCAGATTCAATTCCCAATGTTTGTCCCATCATACTTACCAAACTTGGGTCAGGTTTTGACACTAAAAGGATTACCCGATTTTCAGCCGATTTTAGAGTGGCAACTGCCTCCTCATGTGTCACATTCTCTAAATTCTTTTCACCCGACTACGTTTCAAAAGATGCCAAAATTCAAAACAATCTTAATAAAAGCTGGCCATGAATACATGTGTGTGTCGTGTATAAAAGATACATTTCATACCGGGGTATTCCGCACAGCAACTAGCTTATCCCCTACAGCCAAGCGACCGTCGGCGTGAGCAGCACCCCCTTCAGAAATTTTTGTTACGTATATGCCATTGTCACCGGGAATATGCTGGTTTCCTATACCTCCAGCTATACTAAAGCCAAGACCTTTCCCACCCTTCAGTAACTCGATTTCCAAAACACGAGGACCCCGACTTTGCCCTTTTCTTTTGACATGCTAGACAGACAACACATGAAACAATTCTTTGAAGACATCCTGTCTGGACAATTCCAACAGCCCAGCCATTTGCATGCAATTTTTAAAAACTTATAATCCCGATCGCGTAGGTACATACCAATTTCACATTGTTTCCAGCCCGCTTCAGTGCATCGACCGCTGCAGCATGAGTTACATCAACAACCGTAATATTATTGACCCTCATGATCACATCTCCAATCCGAAGCCTTCCATCAGTAGCTGCCGCTCCTCCTAAAATACAATGCATTCAGGTTTAGCCATTATGAGCTTTTAGTTCAGCTTGTAAAAAGTACTTTTAAAATATTAAAGTTGTCCGTAGGCAGACAGAAAAGAAAAAACAAGGCATCTATGCATACATATTTGTTTTTATATTAAATTTTAGTATTTATACCAGGCGATTCAAGATTCCCAATTTACTAAACTCTCAAAATAAAATGTTGCACGCCATAACCCGATTCCATCGTATTTTTTGATAGTCTCTTTTAAAGTTGCACGTGTAAAAGTAGTATGTAGTCTTCTTGATAGGCATATTATACAACAATTATCAACCTGGTCAGAAATTCTGGCTCAAAGAAGAGAAAAACGAAAAAGCGGCCAGTAGTAGTACCCAGTCAAAATGAATCCACTATGATACATGTACATGTATAATATATCAATAAGGCAATGTAACCATTTTGTTCACCTCTTCTCTAGCAATTTGAGCATATGGGGAATTTTTAAAGGAGGAAAAATAGCAGGCCTTTTAAAAGCCTTCAGGGAGATACCGCTTAGTAAAACGCCGACACAAAAGCTCGGACCCTTTTCTCTTGTATCAGTTGAATTGCATGCATCCATTTTAGTGCCAAGGAAAACAGTTAAAAGTCAACAAAATGATAACGTGGAGTGTACTGCATCTATGAGATTCCCTTGGGAAGGATTGGTTTAAACCGTCAGTGGGGGAAAGTAGACATTTTAGAACCATTTTTGGACATCAAGAATTGTAAACTAATTATTTAAGAACGGTAACGTACAACTGTCATGCAATCGGTTTTTATCCCGTATCCTCCAGGAGGTGAAAATGCCTTTAAATTTGGTCGAATAGTTAATAATAGGTACTTATGTTAATGAGTATCATCGTTCCATTGTCATTCATTAGAGGCTGGCTTTACCAGTATAAAAATTTAGAAGACATTTTTTTTCAAAACGCCACGATAGAATTTTGATTTGCCAAAGCCAAACGTTTATAAATTTGCTTAATTTGATATACCATCTGTAAAAAAAAGGTTATTACTTTTAATTCTAATTAATTTTCCTGCTTATTTTTTGTGTCAAAAAGGGCTACTGAGTAGCCAAAAACGGTCACTTTCCCCAACTGACAGTTTATTTCGTAGCACATCCACTTCTAATGGCATATATACCATGTAGTTCCCCAAAGCTGCGGCGGATACAGCATAATATGTAAAACGATGTGTTGTGGTAGTAGTGGAGCGTTGGAAGAGCACACAAAGAATAAAAAACTGGTAGGGAAAGTAAATTGAAATTTTACTGACCTGCTATGAGCTTGGTAATATAAATAGATGGATCATTGTCAACGTGAGGATTGTCTGTGCCGCCAGCGATACTAAAGCCCAAGCCAGAGCCCCCGCGTTCCAATACTATCTCCTCGTATTCCCAATCTTCCTCTCCTCCATTCCTTGCAGCCTAGATATACATTTCCAAAAAAAAATTAGGTAAGTTGGTATACGTATTAAAAGTTACACATCACATATGTAATTTACGTGAACGTTAACGTTACATAAAAAATTGTAAAGATATTATTATATATGAAATGACAATTACTAGCATCCGGCCGGATTTTAATCCCATTTTGGTCTATTTTCAGAGAAAACAGTGTCGACCTGAACTACCAATAATATTTTAGCTCAACTTTACATTGTTAAGAGGGAAAAAATATTACTTCACACACATGTATGCGAAAATTTGTACATCTGGCAAAACTTTCGTTCGACACATAAGTTTTCCCATAACCTGCAAAAGCAAACTAATATTTCTATCCATTTCCGCAGCAGCACAATCCAATCACTATCCTAATTGGTCCCTTTCTTGCGTTTTGTCGACGGAAGCTTGTTTTTCCGTTCATAGTTGATTAAATACTAGTATGGCTACCACGATAAGTAGTAGTAAATACATTTCAAGTCTCGCTGTAGACAGACTATATTCAGCTCGTATTAAAATGTATACACAGTACTTAGCAAACATTATATGTTCCTATCTTCATATTTTCATTTTTATGCTCATTCATGATCAAATCACATCAAAAAACTCATTCGTCTAGTTTATTTCAGAGTTCATTATGTATTTCCGTCAACTTAGTCCCAAATTGTGAGAGGTAATGTGAATGGGAATTGGGGAGGATAAAATGACAAAGTTTTTTGTACTAAAAAATCTACCTCTCTGGATTGAAAATTGAGACGTCAAACACTATTATACAGCCCTAATAACAACTAGTCTTACTTTTTATTCTAAATATCTAGCGGGGTTTCTCTCATTTTAGCAACTTTGTCTTCGCTGACTTGTATGTAAAAAAAGAAATATATTTAACAAAATCAAAGAGGACTGAAATATAATAGAGAAAATTTATTATTCGTCATTGTGCACTGTGCTACACCCACCATCAATCCAACATGTCGAGCTGTCATGTCAGGCATACATATATCCAGATCCTACACTCCCTACCACCTCAAGGTCGGTAATATACATTTTCTCACGGGCACAAAAGGACAAATACATATACAACCTATGCTGAAAACTCCTCATATATGTAATTTATTTGACAGAAAAGTCATGTATATGTCGTTAGTCGTCTTTCAGTTCGTAACGCAAATAGGTAACGTTATAAAAACTGGAGGGTTAAAGTAGGAAATGAAAATATAGATGAGTAAAATGAAAAATGGAATGCCCTACAACATACAATAAATATGAAATGTACTGAGGGGAAAGGAGATTCATGAAATTATATTCTCTCGTCATTGTACTACAAATGTACTGTACTAAAAACAAGCATTTATAAAAACAAGTACTTTTGTAAATGTTCAAGATGGGCATTGTCTTTTCTTATCCACATTACTTCACTTTCATTATTACTATTATTATTATTATTATACAACAGTATCTACCTACTTACAAACAAGGGCCATAGACCCCTTTGACAGTTTATGTGCATATTCTTCATATTATGCATATAATATATGAACTACGTGATGAAAAGTGTGAATAGAAATACTTTAGGTAACACAATGAACACATACATGCTTTGCTTCTGGCGTAGAAAAGTCAACAGGTGAAAAGCCTCCACCTCCGCTGGAATCCGTTTCACCAAACCGCCAATTATCCGTCTGTGATGAAATCTGAAACACAAGGAGTATATTATGTACTTGTTAGAATGGTTTTATGCATAATATACATATATGCATGTAAATCATATAATATGTATGATTGCACACATATTATGTTTATAAATATGTATACACGTAAACTAAAAATGCATGCATTATTCATTTGTTTTCGTCCAAAAGCACACTTCATTTTTGTTTATTTCGGCAGGTATTTATGTCTTGATAGACATATTTATGCATAGATAAACAGAGGGAACAAGTAAAATAGCATATTATTGGATTTTCAATCCTGTAAACTATTTTCAAAGGAAGAGGTAACAAAAAAATAATACAAAATATATGGCTCAATAAATGGAACAATAGTAATTGAAGAAAAATAAATAATAACGATGAGGTTTACATATTGATTCAACATTTCAACCTCACTATCATCACCATCATCAACCTATTCAATTCTTAAAGTACAAAGCAATAAAACATGCTCATGCCCCATTTACTAAGAAATAATAATAATTAGCAAACTTGTATGTTTTGTGTGGAGGAGAGGACTGTCCTAGTTTTTCGTGTCATTGTCGTGTGTGTTTTTGTAAACAAAAGTTTGTATACTTATAGTAGTGCTATATATTTATTTAAGCTGCATGTTTCATTTGATCATGGAAGAATGAATTAATGAAGAAAAAATTCAATTAGCTAACGAACGACATATGAACATGAGACAACACCACTACTACCGTATAGTATATACCTATGTTTATTTATTTAGTTTTTTATGTGTATAGAGAGGCCTTGGTTGAATTTTGTCTGGATAATATAATAAAAAATGCATATAGACTTATAAAGTATAGTAGTAGTGAGTACTGTTCATCCATCAAAAAAAATACATAATTACCTCCGCACCATCCGAACAAGCTGCGGACAGAGAAATAACATCAATAGTCTTGGCAAACCGTACACACTTCCGTTTTTGCCGCTTTCGACTAGCACAATAGTCACGACAATGTTGTTGCAGTCTTGGAAGGCATACTGAGCACATTTTCCCTCATGCACAATCCCAAATAGCACATGAACTGACTGAGTTCACTCTGATATTATTTTACTTTCTGCATAATATTCGAAATTCTCCCCATCACAGTTTATTGTTACACACATCTTTCCCTGGCAAGTCGGTAAAAGTGTTAAACAGAATAAAAAACAGCAGCACAAGATTCTGTGTGGTGGTAGTGCCTGCATTGTTTACAATGGAGAAAGAACGGAACAGCATGGTAAAAAAATATGCATATAAAATAAACTCGAACAAAGTTTTTTTTCTGGTCTGATGTTCTGACTAGATTTTTTTGTACTACGACGACTGCTGCAGTACTTTGTACAAACTTTTGATGATTGTACGAACTGTTGTTGCTGTAGTGTGGTCGTTGAGGAGGCAATGGCTACTTGATATGTTCTGGTGAAGGAAATTCATCATGGTTGCTTTGAGTTTTCAATGACAATACTTGAAAATACCCTGCATAAAGGGTTCACTGTGCTTGTTTTTGTACGTTCACGAACTATATCAATACGAGGGAGGATGGATGATGAAAGGGTGCTCTATTACTACTTTTACTACGGCACACACATTACACGTTATATTAACCAAACATCTAAGTACCTACATACTTATTCATTTACAATATTTTAACGCTTATGTTCTTTTCCGTTCGCACGGTTGACGGTATGTGTTGTTCTTGCGTGTACTATGCAGGTTAATCAAAAAATGATTGTAAGGCACTCAATTTTCGGTACCACAACAGCAGCAGTAGCAGACGTTGACAGCACGGTGAATGAAAAAAAGAACTGGAGGAAATATTAATTAACGTTTTTTGTTTGAGATAAAAATTGTAATGTTACATAGTATGATGATGATGAGGATAAAACAACCAAGTTACATAGAGGATCGGAAAGCACTGCTTTCTCCACCATCCATAGAACAACCACCACCACAGGAAAGAGTAAAAGTTCGAACTAAAACTAGAGCGAAATAAAATTGACGACAACAGCTCTCAAGCCTGCAGCTGTCTGTCCTTGCTTCCTTTTTGTCCTTTCACCAATCAGCATACAAAAAAGAAGAGAGAAGAGCACTACTCTCTTTCTTTCTCTCTCTCCCACTCTTGCATGCTTGCATATTATATACAGCAAGAGTGAGAGAGACACACATAGTACCGACAAAACGTCAGACATAGAGCTGCTATGGATGGAAATAAGCAAACATACATATAAACATATTTATATACCTGGATGAGACTTTCACCAGTGTGTCATCATACGTTGCGGATTCTCGCATACCTGAACTAAGCGAAATCGAAAAAAAAGAGTTTAACCGGTTAACTCCACGCTTAACTTATACTGAAAGCACGCATGTGATAAACATCTAGTTCTTCCCGTTCCTTCTTTCCTTTTTTAAATAATATGTCCATGAGAGCACGTACTACATGGCCAGGCCATGATAGCAGGACATACGTAAAAATAATAGTTGTAATAATAATATGCAAGCACAGCAGTTTTGGTGGCTGGTAGTATGGAAGCTAGCACAACAAGTATGCCGCTACGACGGCAAACATCACAAAGACACACACATATATATGCACACTCACTCTTGTAGTTATCTATTATCAGAGTTTGGTAAAGTAAGCAAAAGAGAAAATGCTATATATTATGTATTACATACTTTGCAGCATAATACATATATTTACATACCTACAAAGGAAATGTAAAATAGATAGATGGTATGGCATTAGTCGGCATAATAATATACCTCATACGCACCGTCATCATAATAATCTTACCTTAAAACAAAGCAGAGAGAGAGAGAGAGAGAGAGAGAAATAGAGTTATGTACAAAGGAAAGTAGAGAAAGTTTTCGAGAAGCAACCAACATATAAAAAAGTGTAAGCAATATAATAAATGCATAGTGATAGTACACATGTAATAGTAATGATGTATGTGGTATGTATGCATATGCTTGTCGTTCTATATAACATCTATTATTATTATTATTAAGGGAGAAGAAGAAAAATCGGACATCCAATCTCTCTAGTAGTGTCTCTAGTGCTGTTGTTATTGGCATTACTTAAAATATACCTACATACATAGGTACTACACATACACCAGTTACATAACATTTTACATACCTATAATCTGAATGTATTGCGTAAAGTAAAAAGTATCCAATACACTCTAACATATATACATATTACTTACATATATGATGTGCCTATTTATTTGCAAGAGGTAAACTTTCAAGTATAATGTAATGTGAACAACAAGACGGAAAGCAGAGTAATATTAGTCAGTTAGCTACTTTGTTGTTTCTCATATTATCCCATTTTACTAGTCCCAGTGATGAGCTATAACCATATTTGTATTTATATGTAAAGTAACATTTTTACTAGAGGTATGTATACCTATTCATTTCTCTAGAGTCAATGCAAAGTACGGGAGCATATATGCATATGTAGTATGTATGCGTGTGTGGTGAAGAAACGTCACATTTTGAGGGAAACCGCAAGCAAGAACTGCAAGTGGTAGTAATACTAATCGCCGTACCGCGGAGAAAGTAACATGATATACAAGGAGTAGTGAGAGAGAAATGCAATAATATTATATATATGTAAGCCGCCGCCATGAATCTCTTTTGTGGTGTAGAGCAACGGCCATACATCATGGTTTTCATGAAAAGTAGCAGTATCACACTTACAAATACAATACAAACCGCACTTATTATTACTACTCTATACATACCACCACCACCACCAGACCACTACTACTACCTTTTCACTTTCTCCAAGAGAGCAGATAGATCTTGTTTCTCTTTGGCTCTGTATAAGAGTATGCTTTCTTATATTCATATATAATTATATATATATATATAGGTTATAAGGTTTACAATTTTCTTATTCTGAAAGGCAGGCACATCAACATCATGCTGAGTCTGCTCATGGCACATTTTGTATTATTTTGTATTCAACAAGAACAGAAAAAAGAAAAATGTGCTTCAGCTTCACAAATATCATCAGTATGATCATCAGTAGGCAGAAATGCTCAAATAATAATATATTATACGATCGGTAAGTACAAAAGACACTAAGAAAAAAGTGTTTGCATGGGCATATACGTGTATGTATGTGTAAGTATAGATAATAATGTTTGGGTAATTTGGTATATGTATATATGCCATGTATTATGCATGCCATGCATTCAGCATAAAACAAATAGAAGAGATTTTTTAAAGAGAGATATACATTCATGCATAGTACATTTTATAAGAGAAAGCATGCCAGTGTAAAGACAAAGCTGACAGATGGATATTTCTACAGACACTACAAAACTTGAACAAAGCAGGATGGAGAATCCAACAAACCACGACAAGAGGCATACACACACACACTGAAACAAAAGCTTATATACATATGTGGCATATATGACCATCCACCACACCATTGCCACACACTATTTATCTATCTATATTGCCAAGAGCGACTGACTATATCACCACTGATGTTGTTGCTGTCAATGAAAGAATGAGCAGCAAAGACAAAACACACACACACACGTTGACTCCATACTTTTTCTTTTGTTGTATTTGTTTCTAGTCATTCAGTAACGTATTTTTATCAGCAAAATAGTCTCACAACAACAAAATAAACGGTAAATATGGGATTTGCTTCTTCTCCCAAGTGTGATGATGTGCCTACTTTCTCTAAAGAGAAAACAAGGGTAGAGAGGTACTAACAAAGCTAATGTCCATGCATGAAAAGAGGGAACGGGAGAGAAAAAGTTCACCCGGGAAAAGCATCAAATCTTTTTGTAATGCATGTGTGTGTGTGTGTGTGTGTGTGTACGTGTGTGCCTTGATGTTTCTGGTGATGATGGGTTTCGAAGTGAGACATATGTTGTATGTCACCAACAAAATAGTTAATGACAAAGGGCTTTAATTTTCTCAGTGGTATAGATGTACCACCTGACTTTTTTACAGACAAAAATTACAAGAGAGGGTCAGAACCACAGACCACTGCGTATGGTACTTTACGTGTGTGGTATATCTGCATGTACCATTGACTAATGCGACTTGGAACAAAGATAGTTCATTCTCAAGAAGAACAACAACAACACAGCCAAAAATTATAGTTCACTGCGACAAAATTTTCAAGCTGCTTCATTACTTGAACTGTTTGATGTTCCAACTTTATAATTTCTTTTGTTTGCTTCCATTGAAGAAATGCGAGTACTGTGTAACTTTGTGTGCACTATACCATAACCCTGCAGCGATTCAATTATAAATTTGCTATGTGCTAATGGATACATGTGCATACAAACGAGATTTATGTCGATGAATATCTGCATACATAGCAGCACACACATTTCCAACCCTAAATCCCAAAGAAAAGTACCGTGAATGACGACTGACGATACGTTTGGGTTTTGATATTCGATATAATATATGTTGTGTATTTTATGTACTATGCAACATCCAACATTATTATTGTATTCATTCGGTAGGATTCAGGATTCTGTATACCTACATGTGTATGTATTTATGCACATATGTACAGGTAAAAACCGCAATAAAAACTGCAAGTGTAATTCGGTTTATTGAGAAATGAGCTTTACTTGCGGTTTTAACCTATTTCTGCATGTTGTACATATTATATACCAATACTACTGCAGAAGGAGAAGAAAACTTGTTCAAACACTTGACACAAAAACACAGACATGTACAATGGGATTTAAGTTTTGTGTCATAATCATAATAGTAACATACATATCACATAGCTGTGGGTATATGTATTTATTCTTTATTCGACCGACCCATGTGTAGTGTCTTGTCACGGGTATATTGGAACATACTAAAGACCTCTCGAGTTTATTTTTTATTCAGCCATTTCAACCAAAAAGTTCATATAACACCACCAAACTGCTGTACTGGTATAATAGGTATATCATTAACAACGTGCACAAGTTCACTGATAAGAATTACACATACTAAGCACTATTTTGCCACAAGGAGAGTAGTATGTAGGCATGTATTTATGGTAAGTGTTGCGTAGGAAAGTTCCGAATGGTGAAACTATGGAACATATATACCAATATTTATATATATTGTGGATGCAATACCACCACAATTCTTTTGCTTTCAATTCTACTGCTGATGTCCAAATAAAATGTTTTTTTTTATTTGGGTGAGCTGACAACGTTCATGGGAGGCTAAACTTGGAAAATTGTCTGTGTGTATCGTCTCTCTTTCTGTCTTGGTCTTAGCGTTTCAACCGATCAATACTCAATTGATTCTTACATTTTGCATAATTTAAATTATGAGTTTACTGCTGCTGCCGTTGTTGTTACTTGTTACAACTTCTCCCAAACGGTTTTCACACACGAGCTCACTATACATAACCAACACCGCCATCACTCACAAGAAAGAAGAAACAACTGAACGAGGGGCACATATGTATGCATGTATGCAAGCTTCTTATATACCCTTTTCAATCAACAACCAGAGATGTGAAGATACAGTACATATACTATATAGTCAGTCAGAGAGAGCCTTTTGCGAAAACAAAGTATTTCACAGTAAGAACTGATGACATTTTCTCTCAAAAGATCCCCTCTCACTCTTTCACAAAAACGCCTTGTTTGATTTACTGTGCTCTCAGAGGCAGCAGCAGGATGAAGTTGTAGAGGAAATTCAAACACAACCAACTATAGACAGCAAATACTTCAAAGGAAGAAGTCGTGAAAAATTACAGAACCACGTCATTTGGAAAATTAGATGGGAACCAAAATCACAAAGGCACATGAGTAAAATGACCCATCTTAGATTACATACTTCCAAGAAATACATACTCACGGGATATCTTGATCCTTTTACATTCAAGACGACACATAAAACCGCGCTAATACTGGTAGGGTGGTTGTTGGAGTATAAAGTAGAGATGCATATATTTGTGGGTATTATAAACTGGGACAAAAAATACTACTCTAAGCTTCTCTACTTCTTCACAGCAATTTGGCTTCTTTGCTTTCCTTTAAATTTTTTCATTCGATTTTGTCTCTCTCGCACTATCGTTTTGGAAGTTTTCCATGCCCCTTCAACCAACACATCGCCATTATGCACGATCTGATTATTGGACCACGAATAGCATCACATTATCATATTTAATATTCCGCATATATATACAAACATTACATTCGTTTACTATGCACACTGCATGATAATGGCGGAACATGGTACTATTTATAATATTTCAGCTATGCGTCGCAAAGTGACGACGTTGCGTATGATGATGGAAACTACTACTGCATAAACCACACACATGGACGTTGTTCCCTACAAAAACATTGTATCTGTATAAGTTTACTAATGATTGTGCTAATATGAGCTTGTAAGGGATGCAACTTTGAAAATTTCTGCTGCTATAAAATCCTGCAAAAATAGCACGGTACATATTGTATATAGTGCACACAGGTCTATAGGAGTAATAATAACAAGACTTTGTATTTCAAAATCCAACATTTTCTTTTGAATCCTAATAATAATATTAATGTTAGATTTGCACATATCCAATATATCAGTATTAATATATTAGCTTGATCTTCAAAACGACGTGAACTAATTTTTTTATTGCACTTGAATTTTTCGCCGACACAGCCAAAAGAGTCATGTTTTAGCATATAACATTGGCTGATACACACATACATATAGTTTGCTGTAGTAGTTTAAGATATTTCAAAGTCTGGCTATCCGACAGCCTTTAATCCGGAACGATTACTTGTAAAGTTGGTAGAAAATGATATTTTTGTAAGGTCTTTGTTTTAGTTTTATTTGATCTCCCGATCCCGACACCTTTCTATCCCCTATCTAGTGTCAAGGATATCTACATGGGCCAGAATTATACAGGGGCCAGGCCTTACAGTGTTGTTTTGACTTTCCCTGTTGGGCGTTGTTTTTATTTTGTTTTATAAATGATTTGAAAAATGCTGTTTTGTATATTATACGCACTATGCAAAGATGCTTATACAAATGTACAACAGTCATATTTGTGGTGGTGCATTTTATCATATGATAATGTTATATATGCACCATGCATACAAAATAAATGTTAGATAACGGAAACAAGTATAATCTGATCATTGTTTTTTTCTTTAGAACTTTTCGTATCACGTAAAACAATTTGTCGTGACAAAATTTCCAATCACTGTACTGTCCTCGATTTAAAAAAAATCCCAATGTAATGTATGAATGCTTTGCACCATCAACCATGAGCCAATTTTAAAATCAAAGCAGCTGGTGCAAATAAGGACTCCCTGATATTGTTGGCACTCTTCCCTTTCCATGAATTTAAAAACTCATAATTTTGTTAAACGAAAACATACTTTTGAAAAATGAATTTGTTATTAATGATGACATTTTGGACGTACAAATATAATGCTTGCGTGAAAATTTCCCAATGCCGACCCCATAAACTATTCGAAAAAATTCGACAAATATTCTTTATTGCCCGTGTGATAGGTAATGTAACAAGGGGAAATTGAGACATGCCTATAAATGATTATGACACACAATATCATGACAAATGTTTATTAGTTAGTAAAACGCACATACCTTGGGACTTTTGGGAGTGACGGCACCAGCGTCTTTGCCATTATGATGTATTGCTTGTGTTGGGGCCTGTTGTGTCTGAACCATGACATTGGGATATGGCGACCTCTGTGGTGGGGGTATAACCATTGGAGTAGTATCAATGATATCCACTGGCACTGGATGTGACTGTTGCTGTTGTTGCTGGTAATGTAGCCGTTGGAACTGTTCTTTAACCAATCCATCATCCACGTAGCCCTTCTGTAATTGAAACAAAACAAAAGATCATGATAAAAAGGCATTCATATTTGTATTCATACTCATTATTACACAGCCCATAATATCGTGGTTCAGTTTATAAAACAAAATTTTGTATGAGCTTTTATGCAGACATCATCATTATAATAATTATTATTGTTGATGCAACTATAATAATAAAATAATTATTTGTCGTGACTCGTGACAATAATAATAATAATATCAATTTCATCTTCCGACACAGAGAATATATTAAGACGGGAAATACGTTGTTTGTTAGTAATATCAAGTAAACTATAAAACTATTTAATTTTAATGGAGTCGAAGAAAAAGTGTGTATTTACATAAAATATTAAGTGTGTGATGCCTCTAATCGAATACAAATGATCCCATTTATCTCGTTAAAATATAATTTGCTTGGTTAAATAAGCTGCTGAGAATCTTATATAAACGTCATGTTATTTTATTATTGCCACTTTTGACATGGGGCGTGTAATGCGCTTTTGACATAGGGAATGGCTAGGCAAGATTAGAACAAGAACACTTTGTTCAAGAGAGAGGGCGCAAATATGGAATGCTGCTAATCTTACGCTTTCACAATACAGAACCTACGCAACAACGTATAAAAATACTGTTCTTCCACAAAAAAAAACTGCAAACATGACAAGATGCATTTTTTTAGAACGCGTAACTACAAATACGAAAAGGAAAAGTGCTAGCAGCGACAGTTTTTATAAGATTTATGATGAAAATACTTGTTTATTTTTTTTTCTACTATTGTGACATCATCCCTACAAAGTCAAGTAAATGTGATGGAAATATACACCTATGTATGTACGTATTATATATATTCTCTTATTGCTCATTATAAAAAGTGTATATTTCCTCTCTTTTTTGGGTGCACAATAATCTACACGAGTGAGTTGTTGTAAGCCACTTATAGTTGATAGTAAATGCATGAATGATGGGCAACAAACTATACTATTAAGTTACTTGTTGTCGGGCGGGTCGACTCTTAATTACTACCACTCATCATAATACTTACAAAGTCTGAGTGGTTTGGTGAAAGAAATCCATACCACAAAAGTAATTAGCCGACAGTAGTAGAGATGGTTCTCGTGATAAGAGAAAAAAACAAGCCATGTGACGTGGTTTTAGGAACAAAATAAATTCCAAGATTTGGTTATGACGGCAACAACCATGGTGTAGCACACACCATTTCTAAATCGAATACAAAGGAAATTACAAATCAACTCATAAAAGTGTATATACATACAAGAAACAACTACTGTATTGTATATAGTTTGGTGATTCCACACATCACGTAGCTTAATTACCTCATTCTGATTTTTTATGAGAACTACTATACTGACGATGCAACGTTTTCTTTCTCAAAAAATACTACGTTGTTAGGTTGCAAAAAGGAAACACGCTAGTTTTACAGTAATGGGCCATCAATATACGTTTTAGTTCCCTTGTATTCTCTCTGATATTTAGGTGCAATTAAGGTGCCAAGTTAATGTTTAGTTCAAGGAAAGTTACGATCCGTTAATGGCTATACACTCGTTATTGATGTGCCTCTCTATGTTATATAATTTATCACGACAAAATGTATGATTCAGAATGCCATAAAAGGCCAATATACATCCAGTTGGAAAATAAACTCTATTTCTCTTTCACATTCCCCAGGAGTAATTCTCTACTTGAGAAATGGTGGGCATCTGTGTATGTCGTGCCGTACAGAATCACCGTGAATATAAATGAATATGTTTTTATTTTCTCAGCTTATTCTTTTCCTATACCACCTGTAATCCCCCTTCGACTAGTATGCATACGTACATACCTGAGCTGAGTGAATAGCATTTAATACACCTTAATAATATACATGCATATATTTATAATATTTATATGCATACCAAGTTTTAATTGAAAGATCAAAGCTGGAACATAAAAAGAAGAGAATAAGGTATGTACCTATAATAATATTAATAATATATGTGTAGGTTGGTATGTACATATGTAGGTATATACATATAAACACATGAAAGTCAATGCTCCGTACAACACACATTGGACCATGGGAATTCAAGCAACATGGGAATACAAACCCGTATGGAATGACAGAAGAAGAAAATGTTGAGCAGAATATATATATACGCACAGCTTCAGCCTGTGCATCAAGGACCAACGACAACATCAATAACGAAAGCCTTATGTCCTAGCACAGGTTTCCGTGCCAGGAAGAGAGAATGAAGTAAACTGGGGAAACTTGACTCAATAAGAGAACTACTTTGACTCGACTTTATTCACTTGAATGAATCATGGACACGTGGTGGTGTACACTGGCATGTGAGGGACTACAACATGGAAGAAACATGAGTACACGCACATGCTGTTGTGTAGGCAAAAGAAAGCAGTCAAAAAGAAACTGAACACATACGTAAAACAAATACACACCAAGAAAAATACACATATATAACATTCTTTTTTGTATACTTTGCAGATATATTCATTCCCATTCACGAAGATGGTGTAGGTAAAAATGGCTCACGCAACATATTATTCTTTCCCATATTCTTCTTTTCATGGTCCTAGCACCGTAATATTTTTTCCATGAAGATGGAGAAATGAAACAGCAAAGATTGCACTACTACGTCAACTCATAAAAAAAAGTTGGGAAAGAATTAAGTTTTACTTTGGAAATAAGTACACACCCGGTTACTCGGCTGAGGGCCACATGGTGTCTCTCTCTCAGACTTTAAGAGAATATTTTTTACCTTGTTTGACATTACTTTTTTCCCGATGACTTTGTACGCAGTGTGACTCGGGTGAGTGTACAAGTGTATGTACAAGACATCTTACCGCGTACATTTTTTTGCATTTACCTTGCATTTACAATGTTTAACAAACCAACTACAAAAGGTTCTGTACCTCAAGTAGTACAGATTCTATGAGAGAGTTTTTTACGATACATTTTATTTCGGGTTTCCTCTATTTTCACACTACTATCATCAGACAATCTACAAATAGGCGATGAAAAAAACGGTAGAATGATGAACAGGTACCTTTATCCAAAAATAATATATAGGCTCAGTCTACAGCGTTGCTGCAAAGTTCAAAGAGGGAATAACGAAGACGTGCGTGCGTTTATACTTGTATTTGTTGAGACAAGAGAGGAAATATGTAGGACAGTAAAAAAGGCAACAACAAATACATACAACAGTTTTCTAACAAACTTACAACGATGAAGGCTCTCCCTCTTCCATGCACTTCACACAGAGAATCATGTCGAGTTCCAAGTGATCCATGAAGGCTGGTCACAAAAACAGCATTCCCAAAGGCACTGATACCACCACCAGTACTACTAGTAGTCCCTGGAAGCGATGAGCAACCTGGACTAGTGGATAAATAATTTCCGGTACTACTTGCCCCACTGATACTTCCCCCGCTACAGCTTCCAGCATCTTCACAGACAATTCGGCCACTGGCAGTCGCACCACCACCCACATTGCTATCTCTCCACAGTTCACAAGTGCACAGAGCCGCCGGACTGACAGCAATAACATTGCTTTCATTTTCACAACTTCCAGCATTTTGCTCTTGCACAGTCTTGAGTTTTTGTGAAAGTTGCTCTTGTTGTTGCGTTTGTTGGGCCTCTATTCGTTTCCTCCTCCGACGTCTCACTTTCAATGGAACGCCATGACCAATAATACTTGAAAACCTGTGGCCAGAACTCCGTACTATTGAAACCCAGTCAATCATCTTTACGGAAACATGGCACACACTACTAACTACTTACACAACGGTGAACAACTATTGTATTACTCGTACTCCGTGAAATAGTGTGACTGACTTGTATTTAAACTAGTACCATTCAGTCTAAAAAGTATCCGGGAACTTTGAGTTTTATTAAGGAAGACATTTTCTCCAATAAAAACAACTTTCAATTTTCAACGTTTCTTATATACATAACTGGTCTCTTTCTCCCTCCCTCTCTTTTTGTTCTATTATGGCTAAATAGAAGTAGTGTACTGTGAGGATACGATAAAAGGAGAAATAATTCAGGAAATACTTGTCGGCGGACTTTTTCTATTCACACGGTGTATTAAATAATAAATTTTATTTGCAATAATACCAGCTGTCAGACCACAATCATCAGTTTTGAAAGTACTAAGAAGCAGTGAAATAGACTCACGACACGGGAGAGAAGACCACAAAACTTGAATTTTTTTTGCCAAGTTATATTTAGACTTGTTATATTAATGCTCCTTAGTAAATGCATTTCTTACGTCTCTTTACGATCATATATATGGTATATGCATCGTATATTACTTACATACACAGCGATTCTTGGAAGATGATCACGATGGTGTGAGACGAGCAAAAAATATGAAAATCGACCTAACGAGATTAGCAACCACCGTTTAGTTTCCAAAAATATGCTACTATTTTTGTAATGTGTCCTGTGTGTTATGCATCTGGGGGGGAGAGATTAATAGGCAATAGGCGATAACTAGAAAAGGATGACTACAAGAAGAACACGAGGCAAGACGTGTGTAGTAAAATGTGTGTATTATCGACTAAATTTTATTTACGCCAAGTTGGTTATGAATGCACCTTTATACTCAACTCGCTACCCTTGTAATCTTTTACAAAATGTATTTACATACATACATACAATATTAATTTTTTTTTATACATGCACAATGTAGGCATTAGTCTATTAGTGTACGTCTGCCTATAACTATTACATGTTTCCTTTCACCCGCCGCAGTCGTAGTCAGTGGAAAACCGTTATATAAATCATATACATATTACATGTAGTAGTGCGCTTTCTCAAAATTTGAACACTGCACCGGGACCATGTTATATTCCATAATAATCGTTTCATTTGCTAAACCAGAGAGCCGGAGAGAGTGGGACGTAAATTCATGTATGAGTGTATATTTACTTTAATGGTGGACATCCATTTAAACTGCTATACGTCTATGCATGTGTGCTTTTTTGGCTATACTTTCTTTTCAAATAATTTCCTTTCAAGCCGAAAATACTACTAGACCATTTGTAGTTGAACATTTTGGTCATTTTTCATTGCCAGCAGTACTGCTTGCTGCTGCTTGGTCGTTTTGTATCCTTCTTTTTTACGGACTCTTGCCAACAATGGAACTTTACATGACATCTCAGTTTGTATGTGGTGATTACTATTATCTTGTCAGCGTAAGTTGAATCAATCTCTGTGTGTGTAGTACACTACACTACTTTCTGTCAGAATCAAGAACTGTTCCCGTTCTTGATATAAGAAGACCATCTTACACGTAGCT
>JAHZNC010005210.1:0-13686 GCA_027744095.1 Zhuqinia jingwanae | reverse complement strand
TCTTGTATCCGTAATAAAATATCGTTGCACATGATGCGCTGCTGTCGACTTCCCTCTAGAGCCCTTGCCTTGTCATCAATTTAAACATAACGCATGAAGGATAGATGGATACATTTCTTTTCCTCCACACAGACAGAAAAATATGGAAATCTGACAAAATTGAAATAATCATCCTTCCTAAATGCATGGGAATAAATGCATGCATACTTCAAATGCTGAAATATTCGTCATCCTCGTACCTTACACACTTTTTTAGATGTCTAATATATTTCCGATATCATATTATCACAACATTATATATAATATGCTCCGTCGACTATATTCTGTACAAAGAATTTGATAGCTCGCGCAGTGGCCCACACACACAACTCGAATAACTCTTGCAACCAGCTAGAGAGAGAAAGATATTAAATGTTGAACAGCTTTCGTTTGTACCAGAATTTGTACGCATAATGGTACATATTACAAAACACACAAAATGTAAACTGAGCTTTCACTCACATTATGTAATCCATCTTATCTAAGTCACACATATACATAGGTAGGTATAATATTCAACATCAATATAGAGCATTTGTTAGTACATATTCATCCTCTAAACAGCTTGCTTTGAGTGTGTTCTTTATTGCTCAATTTTTACTTACACAACCGAAATGGCAAGTAAAGCGCGACAAGAAAGCGAGAGGGAGCAAGGCAAAGCATGTGAGTGTGTGTGTTTCACCAGTGTTTCTATTTCTACAAATATTGGTGTGGGAACAACTTTTATTCTCTTTCTTTCTCCAGGCTCTGTTCGCTCTAGAGAAAAAAAATCATGTTTCCGGGTTTATGTTGAATGTATTACACCCACAACGAATTTTTTTAAAGGAAATGTGTACATACAAATGCATGTTGTTGTTATATTATATTATGTTGGAAAAGTATATTGTGCAAGCCCCCAAATATTACACCATCACAATTGGCGTAGTAACAATAATAACGTATTTTTTCCACTTGACTTGTTTTTGTTGGTGCAATTTAAACTCGGCATATGTGATAGAAACATGAACATTCAAATCATAAAATCATTAATTATCCATTTTATACTGTGTGAAGTGTCAACCAGTATTACAGGCGGCTTAATTTACAATAGCGAGTACAATACAACAATAATAATAATAATACTGCATGTCAAATGCACTGCTCATGTTGTTGCGTCACCATCAATAATCCCATGCTCAGTCTCTCAAGTGAAGTGTTGCAACAACGCCCTATAGCGCGAGTTGGGATTGGGAATGCAATTGAGAGAAAACTTGCACCTNGCACCTATGCAGGTAGGTACCATGCATGTAGCAAAAGATATTCTCTTTCTGATGCACTGGGAAATGCTGGAATGCTCAAGATACAAATTTGAAGACTCTTTCTAAATCTGAATTCTTTTGATAAAAGCATACATGTGTACCCTTGTTAACGTCATTAATCATTGCTACCTTTGTGGAGAGACAAGATGACAGCACGAAAGTAATGAAATATGAATCCAAGTCTTGGGCGTGTGAGGGCTACTTGACCGACGATTACATACCTAATAAGAAGAATAACTTAAACCAAATTGCAGGTGCATGTGCATAAAAGTCTTCTGAATATTCTAACCAGTTAAATTTTGTGGTTGGTTGGTATTCAATACTTGCAATTATGTAGGAACAATTAGTATACTATTATCATGTAACCTTATTTTATTTCAGAATGCGCCAGGAATAGTATTTATTGGGTTGAGTTTTTGTTATAAACCGTATTCAGTGATGCTTTATCATTTCGTGTTTTCTGGTGTTCCGCTTTAGATTTTCTTGGAAATAAAAGTAATTTTTTAATTCTGTTTTCGGGAATCGATAGGGCCTTAGCTCGGACGACATAATAATAATTCAAGTGACAGTTGTTTGAGAACCGCATAATATATGATTTTTAGTTAAGAAAAGCAAGTGCATTGTTAAGAACTAAACGGTTCTTATGTACAGCATTGCGTTACATGATTTTATTTCACATATACATTGTTACATAGTACGGGTATATTATAAACGCGCGTTATAAACTATTCGCAAATCAGAATACTCATTGAGATCGTTCTCAATGTCTGTCCAACTGTTCACGGTCTATAGTCCACACCGTTTAACCGATTGGGCCGAAATCCGGTACCTTAGGATACGACCTCGCTCCACAAGCATTTGTACCCCCGAAGGTTAACTCCTCGTGGGTTGTGGATTAAACTCCAATTTAGTAGTTGTTAATACAACATAAAACCAAAAATTATATACCTTCCGTAAGATGGTCACGTAATTTATAAATTTATTAATTATTCAGTTAAATGCGCAAAATTGGGGGGTATTGATTTAACTATAATATGACAGCAGTTAACATCCGCGCTACTCCAGGAATTTTTCGCGAATAGTTTTTCAGATCTGTCCACAATGGCTGGTTTCATGATGAATTGGGACAGTTTTTGCATTTTTCATTTATGAGGAATCGACAATATACTTCAAACTTCATCTATTCATTTCACATCCACATCCCTCAGAATCAGAATTTTTAAGAAATCTGCGTTTCATAATAAAAGCAAAAGTGACAATGCTACAAACATAAAAGAAAGCAGGCCTCATTTTTCTTCAAATCGTTTCCACAGTAGTGCTTTGGATAAAATCAAAATGAATGTCTTCTTTCAGCTTCAGTTACCTAAATACGAAGATTCGACTTAAGAAAAGAATCACTTGAAAAATACTTAACACCATTACATGAACGGCAGGAATTTGTACGTATGTAATGTAATATTTGTATGTATGCATTTATTGCACGCTCGTTCTACAGAAAGGAAAAATCAAAAAGGATTTTCTGACAAGAAGATACACTATATTTTGTATTAACTTTTCTCCTTCCGTCCCATTTTCGCTGGAAAATCTTAACTGAAAAGCACGCTGCTTGACAACTGATACCAATTAGCGAAAAGAAAAGAAGGAAATACGAAATTCTTTGAGAAAACGAAGGCATGTATTCGCTATAATATATAGGTGGTTTATACAAAATGGAGGTCTTAAAACGCTGAGAGTCAAATATAAAATATATACATACTCATCTTCGCCACCACCCCAAAATCGGTATTTTCTTTGAACAGGATGAGCGTATATACATACATACACATGTATAAAGATATATTTTGTCTTTCATAAAATCCAAGTGGGCAAGCCACTATGTATATAAGAAATGTACAAATTCATTTATTTCCAGTTTCTTTCAGGTTAATTCAAGCATAAAGTCAGCCAAGTCAGTCGAATCGAGCTGAGTTCAAAAGAAGATCGCCAATGCAGAAAATTATAAGTATGTCAACCTTGCCTTTTTTCTATTTTCGTCGAAAATTATTAAATGGTTCTGCGTGTGTGTCGTGTAATTTTTTTATACTTTTCTTCTTCCTCTTTTTCTGAAGAAGAAGAAGAAGATGATGATGATGACGA
Source organism: Zhuqinia jingwanae (assembly GCA_027744095.1). Classification (NCBI taxonomy): domain Eukaryota; kingdom Metazoa; phylum Arthropoda; class Collembola; order Entomobryomorpha; family Paronellidae; genus Zhuqinia; species Zhuqinia jingwanae. Next base: position 10,213 of record JAHZNC010005210.1, on the reverse strand, counting down.
TGATGATACGGTTAGATAGCTTTCAGCAATAATTTCATTTACCTAGTATCTCTTCGTGTTGCCGCAGGTTGGTTATATTTTATGTACATACTTTGGTACATTTTACTACAACGTGTATTTGCTTTATGTTTCAATGACAAGTTTTCATGTCGCACACGAATTGAGAATCAAAATGCATACAGGAGACCAGACCAGCAGGAGACGAGAGGAAAGAAGTCAAGCAAAAGCCACTAACTAGCCAACCGCAGTGTTATATGGAAACACAATATATGAATTTCACTTTTGTCTTTTCCCCCGTGATTTTCTACGCCTATTTTGCGAAATACTAGGCTGGATACAATGCGCATCATTAAAATCAATGTCGTCCGTACGTACAGACATATGAATGTATTTCTTCCATGTTGTTTTACTGGTGCTGATGCTCTTCTGCTGACTTTACTTTATGACTGTCAAAAGACACACGACATGTCAATTTAAATGACTTATATAATGATGGCTTGGTACAAAAAGCGGACCGTTATTATAGGATCCTTTTATTGAATTATCATCGTATTGCCCCAATCTGAAATATTTTTCGGAAACAGTTTTTGCGGCATAGTCTTTTCCTTCCATCTATATATATCGCATGATAAATTACGTTGTTATTACAGTTTTCTTTCAGCTCGTTTCTAGCGCAATATCATATTTTATATTGTGCACCTGCACCTGACGCGGAGGCACACAACAACATTCGTCGTTGAACCAAACATGTTAGCACACAAACTGAAAGATTTTTGTACCCTTAATCCTCCGTCGTCAGTATAATATATGACACAAATAGGTATACTTATTTCTTTCCATGAGTTGAAGTTTATAGTTTGAATGAATGAATGAATGAATTGAATGGATACGGATATGAATCATTTTTGGTAGTGCTGGATATACATATATCAAAAATATTATCACACTATTTACATACAATATTCCCTTTTCGTAGTATTCATCTGTTACAAATTACTAAATATTTGTGCGTGTCTGGAAACGTGTAACTATGACGAGATTAATGATAGGATGGGATTATGAAAGGATAAAATGATGAGTAGAAATACTTGTTTTTTCTGGTTCTCAATTCAGTCTGTATATCTCTTTCTGACATTGTACGTACTTTCACTTTCATTATTCATTCTTCTGTGAAGTCGTTTCAAGCAGAATCAGAAAAATTGCGTGCCTACTTATTCTCTGCTTTTCACGGTTTAGGAATCTTTTCACGATGCATACAATAAATGCTTATGTGTATGATGTAAGTATGAAATATCTCTATTTGCTTTTCTCATGATTAACTTGCAACAGTCAGACGTTCTATAATCGTGCCTGACGGGTATAAGCATAAGAGCATCGTAATAAATACGAGGAAGCACTATCATTACAGGAATAGACAATAGGTATAATATGTACACAGGGAAAGAGAGTAAGCAGAATAATGCAAATTAGAAAATAGTTATTTACACAGGTACATGAAACAAATGTGTGGAGAAGAAATTACAGCCTAGGTAAAAAAAACTTGATTGCATTTTGTGAATAAGAATGCCCTTACTTGAATATGTATCAATAGGTATGCATATAAATCCTTCTCTTTGTGATTGGTTATTCATTAATAGTACAATTAGATAAAAAAGACATAAAGTTTGAAATATAAAAAAACTATAGGTTATACTTATTTAAATTTTATGCTTGATTTTACTTTTCATTGTTTGGTGATTTTCTAATCATATGCATGAGTTATTGGGTAACGCAAAAGCAATAAAGAGATGTGACTAGTGATCACTGATCACGTCTGCATCCCGTCGTCTTGAACAGTTTTTCTTTTTGTGATGGATAGCTAGACTGAATCTTAATTTTTACTCCATTTGTTAATATGGATGCATCTTCCCTGAAATGAAATGTGCGATATTTTTACCATGTACAAGGCATTGGGTTAAGAAGGTTGAAAACCACCCAATTAGCAATACAATCTCCTGACCACATATTTCATTCAGCAGATCAAACTAGTTATACAAGCCCTCACTCTCTGGGTAAGTGTTCATTCCTATATTACGTAACGCCAAAATTCCCTTTTTGGAGACCCTCCACCGCCTTTACTACGTTGTTTACCATATGGGGCTCCAAATGGGAGAGCTGTTCCCCCCAACTAACAGTTACGATCTATATGTATAATGTCTAAGGCACCAAAGCCCCAATCGTTTTCATGACAACTTTTTACAACAAAAACTAGCTGAAGTAATCAAAATATGAAAATAAATGCATTATTACCCACAACATAATTTATATAATATAATAAGTATTATTTCCAGCAGTCCTTCTTTCTTGAGTTACAAAATTTAATTTATTTCTTGTAAGCATGATTTGGTAAATTAATTATCCTCAAACTTCGAGGCTATCAGTGATATGAGGCGAAAGTACATACAAATAATTAAGAAATGTTGACGACTTTGTGGCTCTATTTATTAAATATTTAATTAGAATCTTCAAGTACTCCATGATCCAAAAACCCCATTAAGATATAAAAACGTCAATTTACATGTAAGTTGTAAGTCAATAAAAGATGTTCGCGTTACTGATGTAGCAGATGTAATACATTTTAGCATTAAATTTAATTCCTGAAGGGTACCCCCGCTGCATGGTAACTCCTTAAAAGAAAAGAAGATACAGAATGTGGATTGGGGCGATTTTTTCCTAATGCAAATATTTTGTATTCAAATCTTGGACTTTCTTATTTACACAACGCAAAATGTTCTATAATGTACAATTGTACAGATAACTACAATGGTTTCAGGCAGTTTTAGAATCTTAAAGTAGTCTCAAGAAAGCAGCATGCTGAGCAACAAACAAAAAGCCTTTAACATAAACTATGAATATGCTCGTACGTCCATTCCAGTTTCTAAGGAAATGCTAAAGAAATTTTATGACAATGATCGTCATCACATCATTCTCCAGCCATTACTATCATCATCCCGTCATGCATGATGAATAATGAACAAGAGTACTAATATGTATATGCTTTTCATCTGCTCAGCTACCCAAAATAAAATGAATAGTGTGTAGTTTACTACACCACACTGCACTTGCCCGATTTAATAAAACGTCCTCTTACTGTCAAATGTAATGTGAATCAAAAAGTAAGACAGCTTGCACATCATCCATTCAACAAAACTTATCCATTTACTTTTCACCGAAAAAATAAAAAAGGTTAGAAATTTTAGATGTTGATTATGTTTTTTATGTTTAACTTAACATTAACTTGGTAGTATAGTGGGATTGGCAATATATGTTATGCAATAATGTAGTTGCTCATCTCACGTTTCCCTGTTGAGGTAGGATGAAATTCTTTTCCCAGCTTGATTCATCCACCAAAAAAATCATTCCTTCCACAGAAACCATACCATGAATACGTAATAAATTTATTATGCAGATCAGAGATGACGATAATGATGAACTATTTTTTTGTGCCTCTAGATCTCTGAGCCTTCTGTTCCCCCAGAGTATTTGACTTTTTTTTGCCTTACATTTACACTCAAAATTTGTTTGTTCTGGTCTGAGGTTTTCGATATTTTGTGGAAAAAATCGTGTGTGTACTTCCATTTTCCTACTTTTTAAATACATATTGAGGTCACGTAAGAACATCCTGGTATCAGTTCGCTCACTCATCCCGAAAACCACACTCGCTGAAGTCTTAAATTGTTGACGTCAATCTCAATGTGCACCCCGGAGACAAGCAATACATTTATTGGTATATGAGGATATTAGATTATGTTTGGTTGTATATCACACAAGAAATATGTAGTCTCGACACAAATAGTCATAATTTTGGTGTAGGAGTTCATGATGGTAACCTTTTTCGAGCTATTTTCACACGAAACCGTGTAGTACCTACATAACACCTAATTGGCCCTAATGGGACGTTGGCATGTAAAGATAATTTATCATGATACTACTAGGTTGAAGCTCACCAACTTTCAGTATGGTTCTTACGTACACATAATATTTACACTACAAAAAATTTTACTTTTAAAATTCAAATTTACATTTTTCGTCGAAAAAGTATAATAATTTTTTGTTTTGTTTTCCGAATGTTATTTTCATCTTGCGAAAAATATTATGTTTCCTAGTTTGATTACATAATAATGATGTATTATTATAACATGATCATATCATAACGCATAATTATTACGCAAAAATTTACCATTACAAAATGTAGATATTATTTTGTAATGTGCATTAGGCATAATATAACTTTATTGTTTGTATTGTGTCGTGCCAACTTTAATGAAAAAAAGTTCAAATCACAGCATCAAATCAACTCTACAGAATGCAATTATAAAACTTTTTTATTTGCAAAACTTTCTCTTTTGATCATTAAAAAGTGTATAACTGTAAAAGGACCACTGCCAACGTAAAACTCAATGACGCGACAGTGAAAACTCATCACCTAATTAAAATCCTCTTTTCCCATGCGTTTGATATTTACTACTACATACATCACCACTATTATCCCGATATTCTCCCATTTTGACTATAATTATTTAGTTCGCATTGTAGTCGTATATTTTCCAGCTCCATTTAAAAATAGGAACCAAAGCTGATTTGATTTGATTTCGTTTTTTTAATGACATTTTCTTCTCTTTCAAATTCAACCAGGCTTTGTGCCTTTTCCATAACGATCCTTTCATCCGCAAACTCACTCATTTCAAAAACTGATTGTGTATACTCAAATATATATTATACCTTGCATATTTTAAAGAGGAAATAGATATGTGTAAACTTATTCGGTTTGCATGACACAATATAGTTTTTCATCATAATCACTTTTCTGTCACCAAAACACGCTCACCCAATATGCTGATAATGTTTTAAATTATGCACTTCAAAATACACACAAAATCTTTATTATAGTCTACTTAGCTAAATTTTTGCCATAATAACTTGCTATAAATCTCTAAATAACATGCCTGCCTTGCATCATTTTTTTTCATATTACACATAGTTTTGTCCCCGGTTCCTTCCTCAGAGTCTTGTTGTTATCTATTTTCTCCTAAATGGAGTGTGCACGCACGCTATGAGTTTCACTTCAAAGGAGTTTCTCATTATTACTTTATAGTGGTTGTAGTTGCTTCCTTCCGTTTTCCTTTTTCCATTTTTTCCCACTTTTCTCTCAGAGTGTATAATAATTATTGTTATGAGCAGGAAGGTGGAACAAGAGATACACATGCCATCCCCAGTTCAAGAAGGATGGGAAGAAAATATGAAAAGAATGCACGGGATGTTCACACAACAAGGAAGAAAAGGGAAAGGATCCCTTTTGCATTGATATACATATATATATATACCTACCTATGCAATAGAGGCTCAATCAAGATGAGATGTCAAGTTGAGAGAAAGTGACGGAAATCTCTAAGTAAAAAATGGCAAAGTCGAGCAACGGCATGCTTTGTCTCACTTTTCCGGGCATAACAGCCATTTTATTCATATATATCATCGGGAGTTTTTATGAGTAAAACGGAAATATTTTTTGAGAGTTCAAGAAAGACGACTTAAGAAAAGCTTTTAGTTTCACTCCTGTATTGGCTCTTTAAAGAAGGATCTAGAGTATAGCCTCTTATAAATATATTTTATGCGCTAGTGAACATCGCAAAGTGAATATGTAAATGTGCTTATGTATAGCATATGGTATGTAGTTATCTTTATCTTTTCTTAGTTCTGCATGTAAAATGACATTTTTTAGCACTTATTAAAATATTTATTTAAAAAAATGCGTGGAGTGATATACTATTTTGATGATGATTCATATAGTTTTGTCACATCTTTTGGGATAGAGTACATGTAACGCATGTATTTATCTTAGTGGTTTATAAGTATGATGTAGTATACGAAGTTACTTATTCGTGGAATATTTTCTCAATGAATCATGTGAGTCACTAGTCACTATTTCAAAGCTGATCCTTTTTTTTGAAGGTACTAAATCAATATAAACTGTTTCATAGAATAATTCACAAAAAAGTAGTAGCTGCTGTTAGCCAGCATGTCACGGTTTTGGTATTTTGTTGGCCTACATATTTACATCCTTCAACATCCATTTTCATTTTAGCTCGAGTTTTATTGACTAAAATAGAACTGACTACAAATTACATCAAGTATATGAAATGGTATGAGATGAGGACAAAGGGTAAAGCAGCACTTGAATTGAGTGTCTTTTGTGGACTCACTAGTGTGGAAAACGAATTAAGAATACAAAAGGATGATATAAAGAGAGACAAAATACGAGATTTGGCGTTTGAAAATTTCTGTATAAATAAACTGGTATACTATAATTGGCCGGATACTATTGGAAATGGAGTAGTAAAATGTATACACAAGTACCACGTCGTACTAAACACACTGTGGGAAACTGCAGGACGCATACATATACTATATACAATAAACATGCATCTTTTGGACTTGAAAATTGAGAACAGGTTAATAGGCAGTGAATTTGAAGACAGGTGATGATGACTAGGTTGCCATTAGTATACGTAACTTTGTATATGCTCACGACGGCATATAACATCTCGAAGAATTCGAGTCTAGAAAGATAATCATATTATTTTTATTCATGGTTAAGTGTGTTTCCTGTTCCCTTAGAAGTGTGCAACAGACACATTACAGTAAAGTCTTTCCTGTACTGCATACTGTTTGTGTCATGTTACGAGTTCAGAGTTTTGTAAGAGTTCATGTCAGTAGTGAGTGGTCTATTTTTATTTTATACGAAGAAATTTCTCCTTAAAAAAAACTTTGCATGTCACATTTTAAAACAGGTTACATTATGGAATGTTGTATGTATTGTCGTGCTACAAAATACACTCACTGGTTGTGAGTGAGTCACTACTATTAGTGTCACTTACATAATATTTCATGGCAGATGATTTTTTTTGCTACATTGCAACTTCCAATTTTACATAATAGTCACGTCCTTGTCTCGGTACGTTTTAAAATGTTCAAGTTGATCAAAAAATATACTATAATTATATGACATACCTATATGTAATGTAATGTACGAAAACTCAATATATTATTTGAAATCTGAGTATTTACCTATGTATGTGTGTGCAAGTTAAATACATATCTTTGGATGGTATATACAAACCCATGAAAAGGATGAGCATATTATATATCATTCCATGCATTATGGGATCAGTAGTCAGCCATTTCCTGTCAATGCTTCCTAAAAATGTGTTAGCTCTAAGCTTATTATTTTTACTCCATCTTGCTTACCTAGCAATTTTACAGTGGAAGGCTACATAACACAAAAGTATTTTATGCATAAACTCCATTTTACATTTAATATGTAGTTGGGTGGTGAAAGGTTTACGGAACAGAAAGACTGTTTTAGCCGCAGGCTTCCCTCCACACTGTGTTTTGTTTGAAACTTGTGTGGTTGGACTGTTGCAGTACAAAGCATGAAATTGTGTGTATTTTGTATAGTAAACATTCAACTTCTACTACTCCTACTCACAGCTACGTTTATTACAACTTGTTTAAAAGTTACACAGGACAAAATGTCCTTGGGCGATGGTTGGGGTGGTTCGTCCACGAAAATTTAACGAGTGTACTCATGATCCAGTTCATGGTGTCATAGTTTGTAGTTGTGGATGATGTACTTCTCACAGTTGACTTTCAATAGCATAAAATGAAGTGGTGAAACGCAAATTTAGTATACAATTGTATTCCGTTAGCATAAAAAATTTACACAAAGAAAAGAAATGTAAAGGGTAATTTTTCACATACGATATACGCATGGCTTATACTAGATGCATTTTTTACATAAAAAGTACGGGATATAAAAGAATTCTTATGGCTATTGTGTGGTTCAATTACATATTCAGATTTCAGCAATTACATCATTTTATGATTTACAAAAGAAATTACAAACGAAAATGGAAGTGGTAAATTTTTTACCTAAATACGGTTGCACAAAAATGAGGGAAAAAGGTAAGTGTACAGTGTAATCCATCAATTTTACCTAATCACCCGAAATGTCACATTAAGAATTCTCAAACCAGCAAAACAGTGTTATTTTGGCTTTGTTTCTTATGCTATCTCACATACAACATACGTATATATATCATCTTACTACGCACATGCCACCTCATTAATGGCTCATATATCATAGATACCTAATAAGCTAATGTAGACAGATTGGAAAAACTATCCGTGACCATCTCCCAGACAATGTGGTGATGGATAGAGGTTAACTGCAGCCGTACTCGGATTCAATGTATAAAAAATCCTCCAATGTCCGAATTTTTCGTAATTACGTCATAAACTTCTTATGGAATATTATACATGGATAACCCTTGGTTGAAACCTTGAGGGGATTTGACCCTTGCGGTGCAAAGACCTTTGAGGGTTCAACATTGTGTGCTGCAGACAGACATGCACGACCGGACAGACATTCAGAACATTCTCAAAAACTATTCTGCTTCGCAAATAGTCAAAAATTACGAAGTTTTAAAACTCCCGTTACAATCAGCATATTAAGGTATTTAACAAATATGAATGTATGCTAATGACAGACCAAGTTTTTTCCATTTTTTGTAAAATGTGTAGATTAGGTTTATTTGCTTATTTAAGGAAGAAAGCATTTTCTTGAAAATGACAGGACAGACAGGCCTTGAAGTTTCCAACTGAGATGCTGAATCGATTACACAAGAGCTGAAGCATTTGTTTCATAGAAGTGTTTATCGTGCAATGCAATTTGGAAAAAAACAAGATAAAAGTGGTTAAAACAACCTGAACTTTGTTATTTATTTCCATGTAAATATTTGAACTCTTACCAAACCTAATTATACCTCACAAACAAAAGGTTCTCGAATGAAAAGTTTTTCTCTCGAATACTCTCAACTTTTGAACTATGGAGTATCATTAGGCTACTAATCTTATTTCAAATGTTAATGTTAAAATTGTTATCTTATAAATTATGATATTATGTGATTTGATTTAGAAAGTAGGAGATTATTTATTTATCTGAATGTCACTGTTTGAAAACCATATGAGCATTGCTACAAATGATGTGTGTGAAACAGGAAAGACAATAAAGTTTCTATTCTATTCTATTCTATTCAAAGCCAAATCAAAAAGCGTTTTAAAAATATTCCAAAATTTTATTTTATGGATTGTAAAAAATGTATTCTTCCTACTTGACACTTTTGTTATTTACGATCTTCCTTTTGAAATTGCCAAAGGTCAACACTAGTACTGTGCCACTACTGTATTCCATTTTACCACAAGGTCTACAAAAGTGCTCGATAATATGACTAGAGGGTGATGATGATGATGATGATAATGCTGGTCAAAATTCTAAATTGGAAGTTGACATAAATTCGCACGGATTTAAATTGTCCCTTTCCGGGATTCCCAAAAATGTAACTCCCAATAATTTTTCATGCAGTCCCACCTCAGTGCGTGACGTTCCTCGATGGCAAGCTTCTTGTGCAATAGCATTTATCCAAGTTTCGGAGAAAGTGTCCAATAATTCATGTGGTATCTTCAGCAGCAGTTCAAGTTCCTTGACACATTTCTATTACGAGGACCTTGAGAATTTAAGTGGAATCCTGAGAAAAGATGAAGACTACTTTATATTCCACTCGTTATATTCACACTCATCCTCTTCTTCTTCTTCTTCAGCTCCTTGTAAAGAAAGATCGCATTTCTTGATTGGCGCACTCTTTTCAAGTGGCCTAGTGGCAATGAATGTCAAGAACAAAGTTGGTGTGAAAGTCAAGTCAACAATGACAATGCCCATGGCTGCTACATTTTACTTCGTGACCACATGCTTTTATTGTGACTTTCTAGGTATGCCACTATTGTCTCCTTTATCTACTTTCTCTTTTCCTGACCACGTTACCAACTTTCATTGGAAGAGTTTTTCCATAAGCTGTCCAATGTTATCCAAGTGGATATACCAAATTAGGGAGGATCACACACCCCCAGGAAAATGGATTAGCGCCACGGGAAACTAAAAGTTTGCATTTGATCATTTAATGCTAAAATACAACTTTTCTGGCCATTTGTTTCCAAGCACGGGTGGTGGCACAGGGTTGAAATTGAGAAATGGCATATGGGTGGGCATTGTCGGGGACATTTTAAATGGTCGCGCCGAAATCGGGCAAGCTATTGGGCAAATTCACCATAGAAACTTGGT
>JAHZNC010005209.1:0-14815 GCA_027744095.1 Zhuqinia jingwanae | reverse complement strand
CCCATATACACATACGCTATCCTTTTCCCTCTATTCACTTTTCCCTTCAACCAAACAAGAAAAAAATAAGTTGGCTGTTGTGTGTTTTTAACATATATGTACATTTATATGTACATTCTCTATTTTTTTCCGCTGTTGACGCTGAATTTGTTTGCAGAGATGAAAAAATGGTTGTCTGTTTGCTTACACGCGTGCACACAAAACAAGAACAGAGAATATGGTTATTACACTTTTAGGTTGGTTGCTGGAATGGAAAGTGAGTGGCAGCAGCGGGAGTGGAGGAGGAATCGACTACTGGAGGGAGACCAAAAGTGTTTGCGTGTACATGTGTGTGTGTGTGTATTGCATGAAGGATGGCTGGGGAAAAAAATGTGGATCGTTCAGATGCCATCGTCGTCAGGGGATGAGCATCAGGGGGTAAATGAGTTGGCCTTTGTGCCAACAAAAAATAAAAACAATGGCGTTTCTACTACAATACAATAATACAGCCATATCTTTGCACTCTAGAGAGCCAGTTAATGTGCAAATGTGCACACATGGGAAACTATATAGCAAAGAAAAATACATAAAACAACGAGAGAAAAGTGTTTTTAAGAAAAACAAAAAAATCTAGGGCAAAAAGCATTCTTTTTATTTTTGTGAATGCATGCCGAGAAGAACCAAAACAAGAGTCGACTTGTGTGTGTGCATGCAGGCAAGCAGGCAGATATTGCTTTTTAAAAAAATGCTCACAGATCAGATGCTGCCACTCTGGCAAAACTCTAATATTTCTGGCATAATCGAAAATGTTTGTCATCATCACGCTGAGGATGAAAAAGCACAAGAAGAGAAGAGAGAAAAATGTCGTTACAAATGAAGTTCTGGGTTTTAGTCTGCTGACTCTCCACTTTTCACACAAAATTGACAACTGACGATATTTCCCTCTCTCTTCAACGCCTCCAAAAAGCAGTAAATTTTGTGTGTTGCACACAAAAAACAGAGTTATTTGGAATAATGTGAGTGAGTGTGTGTTTGTAAGGCGGAAATGGATTTTGCTGTGTCTATGGCTATTCAGATATAATGCTGAGATGATAAAATATTTGGATGAATGAGTGAAGGAAAAATAGAGAGCTATGTGATGATTGTGCAACCAAAATACGTTTTACACCCGCAAGGAAGCTACAGATTTAGCCGCTTTTTACTTTTTTTAGCTGCTTCCGCATTTCATCCCTATTGTCACAATCAACATCCTGTGAAAAACAAACTTGTACATAATATAGTGATGATGATACAAAACAAGGTGCTTACACTGTATTTATGCAAATAATACGGAAAATGCTCAACACACACACAAACACATACAGAGAGAGAGAGAGAGAGAGAGGAATGCCATGGGAACCCTATATATTATTCTGCTCCTTAGTCTCATCTTGAGTTAAGTTAAGTCTTGAGTTAAAAAACTGGCGCTGCTTTGCAAAAAAATGGAAAATGCTCAACACACACACAAACACATACAGAGCGAGAGAGAGAGAGAGAGAGAGGAATGCCATGGGAACCCTATATATTATTCTGCTCCTTAGTCTCATCTTGAGTTAAGTTAAGTCTTGAGTTAAAAAACTGGCGCTGCTTTGCAAAAAAAAACGGAGGAAATGGAAAAGAACAAAAAAAGTCTCTAATTTTCTGTGAATCTCTCTGGAGTGAAATGTACAAGAACACAAAGAGATTTAATCTGAGCTCCGCACAAAAAGCAGAAAACAAACAATAGAAAAAATAATTTCCACTCTTTCTCTCTTTTGACTCCATCATTTTGGAACAAAATCCGTAACAAAATAAAAGCTTGATAAACACCACTGCTGCTGCTTGTGCTGCTGACAATATGTGTATGTGTGGGTGTATATACAAAGCTGTTGTTGTTATTGTTTCTTTTTGCCTTGCCGAGGATAAAAAAAAGTAAATTTGTTTGTAAGAAAATGTGACCCAAGTGGAAGGGAATGTCTTCATTTCATCATTTACTCTAAAAAAAATAAAGAAAAAGTGCACATTTGCTTGTCTGCATCGCGTGCGTAATAAATATTTCATGGAGCACCAGATTCCAGTTATTATTATCTACTTTGTTCCTTCTTGTTCCCATTACAACGACGGGATGAACAGCAAAGCACAGGCAGTTTGTTCCAGCAAAAGCTGTCTGGATTCAAGCACCACCGCTCTTTAGTCTATTTCTTCTTCTTTTTAAAACAACAAGCTCTCCATATAGCCTCCATTTTTGTATCAACTCAGATATGTAATTTGAGAAGATCCGGCGTAAAGTATTTTTTTATTATTATTTTTTAAACTGGCTTAGTCATTACAGACAGGCTAAAGACTCACTCGTGGGCAATGGACTTGCTCTGCTCAATTTACACTCTTTAGCAGCTTATTAGGATGATGCGCCAACAACTACATACCATTTTGTTCTCACAAGCAACTATGCAATCTAAAAGTCTACTTTTTAACTCCTTCTACTACTCCTTCTTAAAAAATCAACTTGTTACCAACCAAGACCAAACTGCTTACCTACTTTTCGATTGATTATCTCGTGTGTATATTTTATACTTTTCACACAATCGCAACTAAAGTATCTGAATTTAAAATTGTCATCAATCATGAAACAGAATTTTTGTTGGCGTCAAACATACCTAATGTAACCAACCTAATAATGTAATGTAATAATGTAATTTGCGTAACTTTTGTCATGAAAAATGTAAATGGAGTAATAAATAATATTAATTTAACCGTTAAAACAATTACTCCGACATTGATTCTCAGCAACATTGTTCTACAGTTCGTTAAGTATTTTTATTAGCAGCTTCTTTCGAATCCTCCTACATCTCTTTTATCTGCTTATTAATGCATGGCCCCAACATATGAAACAATTTATGTCGGCGTCAAATCCCTTCTTAATGCAGTGGCAATGAATGCATAACAAAAATATTTGTTTGGTTGACGATGATGATGATGATCATTATGGAAAAGTTTGAGCCGACTAGATACGAGCGAGAGCGGATGGATCTGAGTGAGAAATAATATTACTGGCCTTGATGACAGTGCGTGTGTGTGTGGCAGAGAAATTTAATTAAAGGGAGAATTGTAATTCAGTTCTTGTGCTTGTGAGCAAGAGACTCATCAGATTGTCGTTGAATCATTGACAATCAACAAGATCATTTAACACGAGGGATTGACTTGCTCCCATCCTTCCCATCTTTCTCTCTACATATCTTTTTTTCTCACTCTCCCTTTTGGCGTCCCTCAACTCAGCTTTTGAGTGACTGGAATTATGACAAGTGAAGAGACTACAAATGAATGTGGCCCTATTCTCGTCGTCGTCGTAGATATATTTTATGGAGCTTACATGTTCCCCAGGGAAAAGGGATGTGGGGGAAATGGAATGGTGATGAAACAACATGTTTCCTCCATCTTGTTGATACAGAATACCATTATGTCTTGTATCTCGAAATGGCAGAGTAAGCAGAGAGAGAGGAGCCATGAGACAAAGTAAACAGATCGCGAATCCGTGGATGTGACAATCACATTTTCAGTTTGCTTGCACACGGGAAAACCGACAAAATCGGAAAAGTGATGTATTCTCTCTCAACATATAATATTATAGCAGCTACATATTATTTATACGTTCATCTCTCAACCCACATCATAGGGCACAATCCAACAACCACACACTTCATTCTGCTCCTTCTGCTCCTGTAGATTCCCTGAGAGTTGGGGAGGGAGAGTGATAAAAAATCGACTTGTTGTTTAGCGAGACGAGAAAATATAAACTGAAAACATGTGTCTTAGCCTGTCTCCCAAGTTGCTATTCAACCGCACAAATGGCTGCATGGATGGATATGTGTACTTTTTTTGACGAAAAAAATACATAAAAAAGTAGGCGAGTGTGTGACTCGATTTGTCGTTTTTAGAGAAAAATGTGGTAAAGCAAAGTGTGCAAGTAGATTTTATTTTTTATGCCCACAACACCCCTACACTTTTATACAAGCCATACACAATACAATGCTTTTCCCATAAATAAATTATATATTAGGGTGGCATTGAAGTGGGAAGGGAAGATGGATAAACGCGGCTCCTCTTTTATGCTGGAGCCTGGAGCAAAAGGACACCACCGCATTTTCGCTTTCTCTCTTTGAAAGCAGTATAAAGTAATGCAATTTTTTTGGTGCAGTATCATCAAAAGTGTGTCTCCTCGGGATGTCCCAAGCATTTTGTGTTCCGTTACGCCATCGTAAATATGTACAGCTCGCTGCTCTGTTCTCCTTTTTGCCATGTTTGCTCAAGCAGAAAAATAGAGAAAATGACAAATTTCACGGTATTGGCCAGTAACAGTGTCACTGTTAAAGAGATTTTTTTACTGCCTTCTCCACCCCACCACTCACTCCTACTTTTTTTTGTTGCGAAAAAAATGAGAGTAAAAAAATATTATTTTTTGTTGTTGTTGTTGCTCCGTGTGTGTGCATGTGGAAGAAATAAGAAGAAGAGAAAAAAATAAAGAAAGAAATGTCTCTCTAGACTTTTACTGGTTGACTCATTTATTTTCCTGTTAAAAATTGTGTGGAGACTTGATGATGATTATGATGTCGACGATCAAGGACAAGTCACTAGGCATACCACAAAAAACTATCCTCTTTTTCTTTTCTTTTTTCCATTTTCAACTCTTTCACTTTTTTTATAAACTTTTTCTTTTTTATGATAATAATAATAATAAAAATAATAAGGATGATGGTACTGGCATGGTGGTAATGTTTGTAGAGCACAGATGAGTGTAGTAATGAAATGCCTGATGCAGAGAAGGAATAATAATATGGCTGTTATAGTAGTAAGCAAAGCACACATTTATTGTGAAGAGTAGCGAAAAAAGTTGTTGAAAATTTACATTACTTTTTTTGCCTTCTTTCCTTTTCCATAAACTTTTCTCTCTCTCTCTTCGCGGGCCCTACTTTCTTTGTTGGGGAGAAAGTAGTGCGTTGACTGAGTAGTGACAATGTGTTTACCACCGTAATTTCCCCTTTCCTCAATGCTCTCTCTCTGTCCGTCCCTTCCAACTTGCTCACTTACACTTCTCTTCCCTGCTTCTTCTTCACATCTTATTCACTTGTCTGTTGCTTTTCCTCGCTTGAGTAACTAACTCTCTACTTAAAAGTCAATATGGCCTCCAAAGTTTTTACTCTCTTTCTCTTTCGCTCTCTTTGTTCCCAAAAAGGAAAGACAAAAAAAAGAAGAAGGAAAAAAGCCCATCAAAAAGACTTGACTGCCAAAAGCTGGTTTGATCTGGTTTGTATTTTTTGTGTGGAAAAGCTCACATATAAAAGGTACATATGTGTTGTAGTAGTAGTAGCAACTCTTGTGGTGTTGGTGTGGTGAATTGAATAGAGTGATAGTGTAGTAAAGCCGCCTGCATATAAAAAAGTATGATGCTATATACTTGTAACATGTTCATCACATTCACATAATATATATATATATCCAGCAGGGGGTTGTTTAACTTTCTAATTTTTTTTACTTCCCCTCCTGCTCTCCTCAAACAACTTGGAGAGCCCTCTCTACTCTCAATATCATCATCATCTTCCTCCTTCTTTTCTCTCTCTACTCCTTTCATTCTGAGTGATGATATCCAGTGCCCAACACTTTCTTTACTTTTCACCAAAAATAAATAAAGAGAAACAAAAATGAAGAAGCTAAAAAACAAACTTTGTCACTATACTACACTAAAAACTATGTATTATTATATACACTTAGTTTAAGCAATGAGAAAGGAAACAGAATATGAACAAGCTTTTTTTGGTAGTGTAATCGTGGCCATATAGCGGCTGCAGCGGCGGCGGTGGTGGTAGTATACCCGTTACTCTAAAATAAAAACTTTCTCGTTTCCATTTTTATTACAACTCCCACACCATCACTGCCATTTTAACTACAACAACTACTATATTTACAACATGTCCATATTCTACACACATACATGAACACACATGTACATATAATATGCAAAAAAAAACACCTATGCATTTGTCCATTTCATTAAGAGAGTCACATAAACCGAGAAAAAAACAAAAAACTTTTATCCTTCTTCTTTCACTTCCGCTCTTGGCCTTTTCCTCGGAAAAGAAAAAAAAATCAGATAAAGTTTCGTGAAGCTTTTTGTGCATTCAGCTTTTAACTCGCGTATTTTTTTCCTCACTTCCCCCCAAAAAGTCTGCGCCTTGTCAAGAATGACGGACTGTATACCGCATTTACACACGCCGTACAACACATGAAAATAACCGACCAAAAAAACCTGTGAATGAGTAAAAGTGAGTTGTTATAATGGATGCCTTGGACTTTTTTCCACTCCAGTCAACTGACTACCGGACGACACGAAAACATTTTTCTTCAAACTTTTTTTTTTCACGCGAGACATTACTCTTCAAATCCTCACTTTTGCTTAGTTAGTCAAGTCACTTGACTATGAGGCAGAAGAATAAGAAGAATAGCTCTTTCTTTCAACAAATTGTCCAATTGTTCTGTCCGTGATAAATTCATGTGAAGTGGAAAGATAGGGAAGCATACGAGAGAAAAATAAAATAAA
The DNA here is from genome assembly GCA_027744095.1 of Zhuqinia jingwanae. Taxonomy (NCBI): domain Eukaryota; kingdom Metazoa; phylum Arthropoda; class Collembola; order Entomobryomorpha; family Paronellidae; genus Zhuqinia; species Zhuqinia jingwanae. Next base: position 8,226 of record JAHZNC010005209.1, on the reverse strand, counting down.
ACAAAAAACATATTCATCTTTTCCTCCTTTGTCCCATTTCTCCATCTGGACACATGATATTCCAGCCTCCTTATTTTTTTCACTCTATTTTAAAATGTATTTTTTTAAACAAAATTACAAAACGTATCAACGCAGAACAGAAGGACACGTCGACCTAATATTATGGATTGTGTTGCTCTTTTTCTTTTTTCCTTTTTTCATGCATTGCAAATGTGAAAGTGATGATGATGATATTATGTTATCTCTTCTAACTCTGTTTCCGGCCAATGTCGTAAAGAGAGCGCAAAAAAATAAGGGGAATAGCCAGGAGAAAGCATACCACCATCTCACCGCTGCATACAACCCAATAAACTTTTCGCAGGGCTTTTGTTTGCAAGCAGTTTTTTTTGGCGTCCTTCAACCTCCACAGCGACGACCCACTTCACTCAGCAGAATAACCCAAAGAGAACAAGATGCTCATGAATAATTCCCATTTTTTCCCTACTTGTTTTTCTTTCTCTTGTCTCTCTCCCCACCAGAAAAACCATCTTCTTTTTTCTTCAGAAAAGAGTATCTATCTTTTCTCAATTTCTTCCTCCTACGTGGAAGCACGAAAAAATTTCCCCCTCCTCCCCACCCTCTCTCTCCTCCAAATGTATTTAACATGATGGAGAAAATACTCTGTGTGTGTACGATTGACTCAATATATTTACCTAACTAATAAAATATATGTCTCGGCATTATTTGTTTTTTCTTCTTCTTCTTTCATACTTTTTTTTCGTTTACTGTGCCGCAACCCATTTTTTTCTCTCTCGTGTGTCGCATAGGCCAAAAACCAAACAAAATGTACAAAAAATAAAGTAAGTTGGCTCTTTAAGTTCGCCTCTCCAACTACTCATCTTGTTTGTTTAGTTTCATTTGTTGTTTTTGTTTCTCTGCGCGTGTACCAACATATGTACATACACATACGGCTTGTTTTGTTTTTTTTGTTTTTTTAGTGTGTGTATACTCAGTTTATCAGGTTGAGCCTCTGTCATTTACATACAATATTTAGAGAAAATGTGGCCATGTACTATGGCTGCATGTGTTTATGCCTGTACCTACATATATGGACACATAAATATACATAAGCAAGCCGTGCACACACAAACACATAGACACAACAAGAGAGAGAGTGAACATGAAAACTTTTCCCTTTTGTTTTCCTTTGTTTTTTTCATGTTTTCACATGATATTAGTGCAAGTATTTGAAAGGGAGAACATGATGGGAGACACACACACACACAAGATACTAGTCCACATTATGCTTCTTGTTACTCTCTGTTTACTCTCGTCTTAAGATCCAATCTTGATGCTCTCTATAACAACCATACCTATCTTTCGCTCTCTCTCTCTCTCACCACATTGTTATATAGTACAGAGTACATTGTATATATATCCTCTCGGAATAAGGAGCAAGTTTACTTGACTATTTTCTTTTTAAGGTTCATTTACCACTTTATGCATCTGTTTTCCGAGAGTGGTGGAGTTTTTCGGCCCCTGAGTGGATGAGAGAATGAAGTTGCTATCGTTAAAATAAAATAAGTTAATGCAAAGTAAATAGAACGAGAAACTATGGAGAGTGGAGTGGTAGCAGGAGCAGCAGTAGTAGTAGTAGTTGTACACCAAAAATGTAAAATTCAATGTGCTTTTATTACGAGAGCTCTTCTATGAACAAACCTCGCTCATTTTATCTTGTTTTTTTTACTGCGACAGCGCCAGCAGCAGCAGCAGCAGCAAGAGCAGAGCAAAGAATAAGAAGGAGGGAAAAATAATCACTTAAATGCGTAGGCAGAATAATGAGTTGACTTATTAATAATTACATGATGGGATGAATGTTGCAAAAGCACGGGGGAAACAACTCCAGAATAAATGGGAGCATGTGAGAGCCATAATAGGTAATAACAATTGCTGCTGCTGCTGCTCCTCTTGCTCCTTCCTATACCCGTGCATATGGACTAATTAATTCACATATGAACCAAGTGTACATTGCATATTTTTCTTCATTTGTCGACATGTAATAAAAGTGGAGCATTTATTTGAGGGGAGTAGAGTAGAGTGGAGTAGAGAAACATGATTCCTTACCTGAAAATGTATGGGTTTGGATGTTGCCTGTAACTACAACACACACACTCACTCAGAATCCCTTATTTTGGCTTTTCCCAGCAACAAGGCTTCCTGCAAAAAGGATAAAAAAAGATACACATGGCGTCATATCAAGGGCGTCGGATATTATAGTATTATGTGGGTTAGCTGGCTGAATGGATGACTGGGCATTGTGAACAGTGTACGACAATAAATAGTTAAGTCATACAAAAAAATATACATTTTTTGGCAGATAATTAGGAGGAGAGTGAAAACCGCATTTACCTCTCTTTTTTTGGGATGAGGTTCGAAAAAAAGTCGTTTGGTTTGTGGCTCTCTGGCACTAGTACTCTCCCAGTATAGTGGTGGCCTAGTGATGATAGTGGTGGATGGGTCCTCCTCCTACGGAAATAAAGAAAGAATAATAGCAGGGCTGAGTGCAAATGAAACAAAAAGTGGCTCATATAACTCATGGCATGTCACACGCAGATTTTTGGCAAGCAGACTGATCCCAGTCATTTGACGGTGCAGAACCATCCAATGGATCTCACTCGGCCATATCCCAAATGCCAAACGGAATGGGACTACATACACACACACACACAAGACCACAAAGTCATAGTGCTCTTTTTCTTCTTCTGGCAGCGTAGCAGTGTGTTAGTGTGTGAGTTTGCTAGCGCTCTAGCACCACCACCGCCGCCGCTGCTACTGTCATATTGGCTGTCAGTCTGGATATGAATATTATGAGCATCGGGGAATTTGCTTTGAACGAGGCAATCTGGAGCAAAGCCTCTTTATGTGGCGGACTGCATAAAAGGGGAAATCCATTTAATCCCAGTGCAACTCACCTAATAGATTATACATGTGTGTGTGTGTGCTACTACTCCTGTAACTGTGTGTAGCTTCCACCGCAAGAACCACCACCGCTACTACTTTGTCTAATATTATTGCTCTATGTTGTTGTGGAACTGTTTGTATTATGAATGTGAGAGCAACCGCACAAAGGTCCAGCAGCAGCTTTTTTTCCTCCGTAATCCTCGACTACCATATACATATACTATACATACACAACACGTTTTCGGATTGATGAGCAGACTAGAGACTTGCTTTTTACTACCAATTCAAATCAAAGGTAGCAGCAACTCGCTCTTTTCACTTTTTTTTTCCTGCCCTCTTCTTCTTTTACAACAAACAACAGCAATAACAATGCTAAAGATATAGTTTCACTCTTGTACATGTATATGGGCTTTTTGTAGAGAAGTAGCAGTCGACTCTGTTTCCTTCTTTACTGCTGCTGCTACTGCTCTACATGCAATGATGATTATAGGATGTAATTCTAATAGAGTTTATGGCTCTTGGGCTTTCCTTCTTCAATGATGAGGACCACCGTCCTCATGATGATCATGATCATGAGGGTTACGTAAAGACAGACTGGAGCACCAGTCAACTTTTTTTTACGTAACGCGAGAAGAAGATGAAGCAAAAGTGAAAACTGGAGAAAAAAAGAGATGGAGCGTCTGATTAACTCTCACAGCAAGACCACCGCCATCAAACATGCACACATCTACTTTACTTGCCAGGGCTTGTGTTTTTCTGCAAAAAAGATTAGTTCACCATTCACTTCACTTCAGTTAGCCCCTCTTTCTTTCTTTGCCCCCAAACGCACAGATATCAAGATATATATATATATACCTACTTGAATGAGAGAGAGAGAGAGAGAGAGGAAGAGAAAGAGGAAAGCTCCCAACTCTCTCGAGAGTCTCACGGGAAATCTTGTCAAAATTCCGATTTATCCCTGAAAATACTACAACAAGTAAGCATTCAAAAGAATCAAGCCCACGCTTGAATTTTTCTACAAACACCTCTCCCTTTCTCCCTATCTTCTTGGCATTCACGTCTTTTCCTCCTTTTTTTCTCCCCCACACACACAAAAATTCCTATTCACTCTCTTCAGACAAAAAAAAGATGAAGCAACCAGATGGTTGCTTACTAATGATGGACCACCACCACCACTATCTGTATATATATATATATATTCCTACCAACCACTCGCTTTTTTCCCTTACGGTTTTTTTTGTTCTTGAGTGTGGGAGTGAGTTAACTTTTAGGTATAGATATTTTTCCACAACAAATTCTAGATGAAATGGTAGAGTTCACTTTTTTTGTCCATCTACAACAGAGGATGAATTTGAGAAGAATGAGATATTTTTTTTAATAAGAGCAAGCAGCAGACTAGTTAGCCGCCGTTGTTGTCTTGATGAGGATGCTGCTACTGCTCCTGATGATAATGATGATCATGATAAAACAATGGAATTTGTAGTTGCTCCTGAAGAACAAGAAGGGAACGCTGGTCAACAAGAGGAATCTCGCAGAATATTAATGAGTTTTATTTTGTTGTCCAGCTGCTCCATCTCCTCATTTCAACCCACAAAAAAATAAATATAAAGACGAGAGAAAGAGTGGGATACCAAAGGCATTATTATTATTGCCGTCCTTCTGCGTTCTCTTCTATTTCTCTCTCTCTCTCTCTCTCTCTCTCTCACAAACACACAAAAAGAGAGGACATACAAAAGGAAGACAAGACACACACACACACACACAATGGGAACAATTCTTTTATGCTCCTTGTCTGTCCCCTTTATATTAGGACACAAACACTTCCATTGTGAAAGTAATAATAATATCCGTAGTAGCATGCATGCTCATATGTGTGTATGTACAAGTATTATAAATGTTTCGCCAAGAACAAAAAACTAGGAGCACTAATAACTGCCACTGCTGCTGCTGCTGCTAGAACAACCATCCTGACGCTCACCACCACAACAATCTTCTTTTATTTCTTCTTTTCTAGTACACACACACATACACACCAGACAAAAAAATCCGAATGGGATGCTGTAATTGTAATCGATTTCCTTTTTATTTCAGTTGACTTTATTCAGGAGTGAGAGAAAAGAGTAGTATGGCTATTGCATTGAGAGAGAGTGGAACAGCATTAGCACACTTTTTTCCTTCGCTCTCTCTCTATTTCTTCTTCTTCTTCTTCTCTTAGATTACTTTTTTACTCAGTTTTGAGGGCAATTCTCTGAATTACCAGTGAAAAGAAGTTGGGCCATTTCTACTCATGCTTATTTGAGTGGAGTGTGGTATAGTATAGCGCGCTCTGGATATATGCAATGAATGAAATTATGTCATTGCAATCTCTTTTAGTCGGATAAAACTCTAATGATAATTATTACTACACATATACATTTTTAACTACCAGTTTTGAAATAGAGAGTGTCTTTCTCTGAGTCTGTTCAACTTAAGCTGCACCACATACTTAATATACTAACTGGAAAGTAGCAAAACTTGCAACTTGTTCCTTCATGATCTCCTTCTTCTCTGCTCCTCTTCTTATCGCTCCTCTTTTTTACCCTCTTTTTTAATTAAGTGGATGTCTCTGTTTTGGAAAGTTGACTTGTTGGGATAAAAATGCTGTTAACGAAGGACAAGGCAAACAAGTTTTAATGGAGAATGAACGACAATACTTGAGGATCTGATTAATGGAGAAACTCGTTACTGGTGAAAAGAGGAGAAGAAGAAGAAGAAAAAGAGAGGAGAGTGCCCTGATGATGCGCTATCATCATCATGCCATTGTTTTATTTTTCTTCGACTAATGTTTCTGCACAAGAATCTCTGAGGTTATGCGTTGAGGAATTCTTGTGGAAAAGAAGGAGAGAAAGGAACGCTGATAACCTCATCAAAGAGGAAAGTTTTTGAGAGTGGATATGTGTGAGAGTGAAAGCTGGAAGGACATGATGATGTGTTCACTAGCTCCTTTTTTTCTTAGTCTTCTTGTTGCTATTGTTGACGACGAGGATGATGATGATGATGGTGGTGTGCTTCGAAAGCAAGTTGTCCATGTGCAACGCAGAGCTGCTACCAAGCTCAACTGGCCGAGCAGTGCAAGTCGACAAGAGTTTTTGAGCAAGAAAAAAGTAAGGAAGCAAGGAGCAGCAACCAGCCAGCCAGCCAGCCTCTGTTCAAGTCAAGTATTAAAAGAATATGAGAAGAGTGGCTTTGGGAGACAAGTGGAAGGGAGGAAGAGCTGGTTCCCCTCTCTTTTTTTCACTTTCACAAGCTCACATACACAGAGTATTCCGTTGTGTGCTTTGCGGAGTAGCGGCGGCGGTGGATGAGAGCTGGTAAGCTTCTTCCTCAGCTAAAACCCAACCTGCTCTTCCCTCCATGCTCCATATACACACTTGGTAGAGGGGCTGCTGGAACATTGGAATGCCAACTGAGAGGAGAAGAAGAAGAGGACAAGTGCAGTGTGCGGGAGACAGAGTATATTATTTTGTTTTTAGGGTAAATAGTACTTTTGAGGTTGTGCTAATGATAGCTGGCTGCCTCTGAAAAAAACACAGAGATATATTTCACAATAATTTGTGCTCTCAATCTTTCTTTACAACAGCGCCTTTACTTTGGCACGGTCAACAAAAGGGAGTCGTCCAGCTGAAGGGCGGCTCATAAAATAGGTAGTCATCATTCCAAAGGAGGAGAACAAGAAAGGTGGTGGTAATGGAGGCGAGGGAGAGCAACTTGAGAGAAGAATCAATAGCAAAAAAAAATCCCGGGTTTCTTGGCCCCAACAACACACGCAGTCAAAAAGATGGAAACTGAGCCAGAAAGGAGTTTAAAATTGAAGGGGCAACAAATAATTAGAATGATGATGATAAAACTATGGTGACAAGTGACAACAACAGGGCGGCTGTTGTGACAAACGCTTCTTCTTTTCCGGATGGCCAAAACGCATGGCCAATTTATGTGTTTGTGTGCATGTGCGGGGAACCCTGTGGGTGACAAGGACCTTCTTGGCTGCAACCGTTGTACATACATACATCTGTATACCACATACAAACAAACAAATACAACAAGAGCAGTGATATAATAATAAAATATTATTTTCTGTTGTTATTTTTGTTGGTGGAATGAACAAGTTGTTATTTGAGTGGGGGTTGAAGGTGAAGTGAGTCTTGTTCTGTGAGAATAGTAGTAGTACATGTATGTATTTATGCCTTGCTGCCTCCCATAAATTCCAGTTTCCATTACTCACACATGACATTTTGTTTATATTTCATTTCCCCTTACACTACTCTTCGATGATATCATCCTAATGGCTATGCAATGCAATCATATAATATGCACACACATAAGCCATAAGCACCACCACCACCACAACTCTCGCTTTTTGCCTTTTCCTCTTTTGAATAAATATTCTTGTTAGGCAATAATATCCTCCACTACCACCACTACTAGCTCACTAGTAGTAGCAATGATTTATTTAATATCTCCCATTTGCTACCATTTTGAACGTCCCTTTTACTTTCCAGAGATTTCCGAAAACCAGTTAAAAACTTTTTTTATTGCATCATGATCATCAAGCAGATAGGTACATATCAAGAACAAGTAAAATGCACATTAAGAGTGCCCACCTATGTACCTAAAACCCAACCAACTACACAGCCAAAACTACCAAAGTCCACTTTTTATATTTTATTTTTTAGTAGCTCTTCTAGTAGTACAACGAAGGAGCAGCTCAGAGAATTCCATGAAAAAATGATATAATGACCTTGCTCATCTCAAAACATGAATATTTTATGAGAATATGTCATACGACAGGGTATGAAAATGAAATTGCACATGTGAAGCTACATGCATCATCATCCTCCTCGAGCATGACACACGTTGTTGTACTTATACCACATACAACATACTATATTTATATCTCTAGCTTCCTATATCCTCATTCCCCTTATTTTTAGACCAAAAGAAGAATTTCCATTCCATCATCATCATCATCACCAAAGGAAATGGCACAAGTTGAGTACAAAGTATACATACATCTACAAAGTGTAATAATATGATATTATGTTGCTATTGTACTGGAATACAGAGCTACATTGCACAAAGATATGGAAGACATTTCTTGGCACTTTTCTTGATGACATTTTTCATGCAATTCCCCTTTGCTTGTTCACAGATATGTACATATTGTGCTATGCACCCACATGTTATTATAATGATATGAACCTCACAGCGTTTTTCCGTCTTGTCTCGAATGAAAAACTTGGGAGAGGA
>JAHZNC010005208.1:0-26843 GCA_027744095.1 Zhuqinia jingwanae | reverse complement strand
AATACTGCTTTATAGTTTATACCTCATAGTCAGAGTAGCGTAGTTTGTGTGCACACCAAACACAATATAAAACCGGAAATCACTAAAAAGAAAAAAAAAATACAAACCACATTGCTATTATTATTATTATTACTCATATGAGAGAGTAGACCAGCTGGGTTTAAATTTTTCAGTGTGAAGTATAGTGAACGGAACAAAGAGTTATAGGCATTTTTTTAACAAAAGATATGCGAAATATTATGATAATGCAAAATATAAAATAAACTCATGTCATAGGAAAGGATTCATGAAATAAAAAAGGTGGTTTGAGAATCAACAAAAAAACATACATTTCCTTTTTCCAAGCGATTTATAGAAAGGGAAAAGCCAAACAAAAACCATAAGAATTTCTTTTGAAATAATAGGGAAAAAACATATATATATTCTCGTAGAACAGGAGAGGCGGAACAACAACAAATTTTTTAAAGAGGAGAAAGATGTGAACGTCTGATGCATTTCAATTTTTTTTACAAATTCCCTACAATAATAATAATATTTACTTTTTATATTTTTTGATAACATGCGCGCACATGAGTTTATTTTTCTTTAGGAAAAAAAGAAGAAGAAGAAGAGTGGTTTCCGGACATTTCTTCCCTTCCTGGGTATTTTTTAGATGTATGTAGACAGAAAGAGAGAGCCGAGTGGTGAAAGTGCTTGTATGTACTTACGTAACCAATGTGGCTTTCTCTTCTACTTTCTTTTGCTTTTCCGGCCAATATTTCTACTAATATTTCCACAAAAAGCTTTTGCTTTTTTGAATGCGACAGACAGAGGGATGGTCATGAAAAAAAAACTTTTTTTCTTCACTACTTTTGTGGGAGGGAGGTGATGATGATTCCTGCTGGTTTAGTCTACTATATAGTAACCGGAAATTGTAAAAAAAAGCAAAAGAAAGAAAAAGGAACAATACAAAAAAGGGAAACGTGAGAAGAGTGAAAGAGAGAAGTGCATATAAGACTACCTTATTCACTTTATTCACTCTCTGTCACTTTGCTGAGCGGAGGCAATAACAAAGCCATTCATTTTATTATTACAGCTTTGACCAAACCATCTCTTCATATATTTTTTTCGGGGAAATATAGTGAACAAAAAAAAAGAAGTAAATTGAAATGGTGATGTGGAAAAAAGAGGAAAAAAAGAGGGACATATATTCATTTTGGAAAAGAAAAAAAGACTCATAATAACAATAATAATAATAACAAGACTTGAATGTCTCTACATCTGCTGGCTTTTTTATTAGCGTGCAAATTGATAGGCACATTATTGCTTAGGATAATAGATATATATATTTAGCTCCATGGTTCCCCTTGTGTTTTTTTTGTGAGGAGAAGGAGGAGGCTGATGATGTTGATGGCAAGGGTGGTGGTAGTAGCGGTTGAAATGAGGATGATGATATTATGTGACTGTGTGAAGCGATTCCGGTTTGATGACAACGGCAAAAATAAAGTAAACAATACAAAGTGAGAGAGAGAGAGGATAAAAGGAAAAAGCGACACATTCCATTCCATAAAGTTGCCTGGGGGATGTGTAACACACCACCACCACCATCACACACCACCTCTAATGAGCAAAGCACACAGCACACACAAAAACCGGAAGTTGAGCTCAGCTAAAACTTTCACTGCTTACATGTGTCGGTGTGTGTGTGTGTGTGTGTGTATGGTTTTGTGACTTTTTAGCTTTCCACTATCACCACCACCTTCTCCTCCCCCTCCACACACACAGACACATACACAGACACACAGCCTTTTGTTTGTGCTAGTAGTATCAACTGTTACGGTTATTACTACGATTATTACAAAAGTGATGATGGTGGAAATGCTATGGTAGTGAAAGCAATAATAACCGGAGAATCAGCAGCAGCTACTACGGAGACAGAATCATATCAACAAGCACGACAAGGCCCACGGCTTTTTCCTCTTTTTTTGTTACATTTTTTTATATATTCTCCCCAACTCCCCTTCAACTCTTTTAGCTTGAGTAAAACGGAATATTATGAGATCAGTGGAGACTTCAGCTGCTTACTTACATGTGCACGGGATTATTGTTATGATTATTCTCTTTTTCTTTCTTTTCATTTTCAGAGGTTGTGTGTATGTATATATGTGTGTCCTTCGGTTTCAATCCTTATTTCTGTTGCACTGTGTCATTTGACCTTTCTTTTCTGAAATTTCAACTATAACGGTTCAACAAAAAACAAATGGGGATGCCCGTTGTCCTTATTGTCAAAGCCAAACCGCAATGCAATAATAACCAAGCAACAAGATAATATAAAAATAATAAGCAATTCTATGGCGCTGTAAGAAAGTAGTACAAAGACATCCAAAACAATAACGAGCATATATATTTTTTTTGTTTTGGGATAATGCAATCGGTGGGTTGTGGCGGCAGGAGGAGCAGCGGTCCGAAATAATGTACATTTTACACGCATACGCATCCTAATATGTTTCCTTAGTAAAAGAAAAGAAGAAGACAGAATAGGCCATATAGTCTTCGTAGAAAATAATAGGAACCGAAGAAGAACAACCAGCGACAATATTAGACTCATAAATAAAGTCGGGCAATAATCCAAACCAATGCACAGAGGACATTCCCGCAACAAGACAAAAACAAGAGAAAGGGCAACAGAGAGGAAGAAAATTGGCCGTGGCCAAGAACAGCAAAATAGCTGTGTATTTTCTGATATATGTGTATAAAGCGTGTATATACCCATTACACTGGCAGAAGACACACACACACACACAAATAGTTTTTTTTTATGTGTGTCTTGTTTGTTTAAAATAATAACAAAGAGAAAAAAAGGAGCCATTTTAGGTTGTTGCTGCACTGCATTTGCAATTTTCGTAGAACATGCCATCCCATAATTTTCTGATGGCCAGCAGCAGCAACGGCAGCACCTAGGTTTTTAGACGTAAAGAGCCAGAGAGAACAAATGGGTCACTTATTTTTGTTTTCATCTCCCACACGAAAGAAAGAAAACGAGAAAATATTGGTCTTTTGTTTCTGTTGGCGGGTGAGTATCTTACAAGAACAAAAGTCTTAGCACTACCGCCGCCGCCACCATCACCACCAAAAAGCAACGTTATTTGTGTATCATTAGTTTCATCTGTTTCTCTTCCCGTCTTTTATTTCTGCGAAATCACTAGATCCATATGTATATGACGACCACGATCACGGGGATGTCGATGATGATGATGATAGTTTGTGGTTGTATTTGTGTGTTGGCTTTCCCATATTATGTGTTCCTGTGTAATATTTCCTTCTTCATTTGGTCTTCTTCCGCTTGTGGTGGTGATGCTCTGTGTGGTTCGGTTGGTGACCTTTGGGAGAAAACTAATAAAATGATGGTATGGCAGCAATGTCGGCAGTATAGTTCCATCAAAAGTGAAAAACCACCCAGAGCACTGCCGAGTATAGCACTGTGCATCTTCTTCTTCTTCTGCTGCTGCTGCTGCTGCTTTCTTACGATTCCCAATCATTTTCTTGTATAAAATCCATCCTTCCTCCCTCCGCCTTCTCTTATTCTCTTGTTGTCTGTCTGGCTACACGTTGTACGTGATATATAGTTTAAATGGGAATATGTGGGTGAAATTTTAAGAAGGAGGAAGGACCCCATAAAATATCCTCCAATACTCCTCCATTCCACTCCTGAACGCCACTCTCTTTCCCTTTAAAAAAAAAATGAACAGTCGAGATTTTTTTTATTGCAAAAATATATATTGTTCAAAGTATACTACGATGAACTTAAAATGATTGCGCGATAGTATGTGTCCTTTATATATATTCTTCTTCTTCTTCGTGCTGGCTTTTTTATTTTCTGTTCTGAGAAATTTTTCAAGTAAATTGTGTCAAGCTGGCCGGGTCTGGTGAAGTGTGCGTATGACTTTTTCTTTATTTTTTGTTCTCTCCCCTTCTTAAATTCCCAAGTGGATTCCGAAAACATAGAAGATAAACGCAATAAATATTTTCTCTGCTCCTTTTATGTTATCCTATGTGTTACAGCAGCCTATATAGCGTGCCAAACACCCGCGTGTTCTACAATTACAATATGCATTCATGCATGCCGTGCATGTACTCAGATTTACTGCACTGATAAAAAATATATATATAAGAGAGAAAATGCATAAAATATGCCTATTATATTATAAAAAAAGAAGTAACTATAGTAAAAAAAATGCGAAAATGCGTCAAGACATGAAAATGTACTGACTGAAGATTTATTTATCTTTACAAAAATAAATATATATAAGTGTGTCAGTGAAACGGGAGCAGATTTTTTTGTATAGCCATATACTAGAGAGCATATTAGCTCACTCAGATTGGCACATGAGAAGAGATGTGAAGAAGAAGGCCAGCAGCAGCAGCAGGAGCAAGCAAGCAAGCAAGCATAAGCATTCTCACAAAATTCTATTGTTCTCAGGCTCACACAGGGTACTCCCACATGAGATTAGAGATTTTCAACGACTTTTCCACTCGTTATTACATAAAAGCAAGTGTGGAGGGAAAACGCATGTTGTGTTGTAAGTTTTGTTGACCCAGAAAACTGGAAAGGTAGAAATCTAGAACCTGAGGCAATGTAGAGGTGGTGGTGTGGTGGTGGAGCTATGTTACGGATTGTGGAGGTGTGTGCATGTCAAACTACATTTTATCTTCTTATTTTTTGTTGCTTTCTCTAGACAAGAGATTTTGCTCTCCAAAATGGTATACCTACCTAACTACCTACATATTACATATTATATGGAGTCACTGGTACAACCACCAACAGAGAAGAACTGGAGTCATTCATCCAAGTTCTCATTTTCCCTGGAATCCCTTGATTTTTGCAATGATACTCGTTTCACTGCTCCAGGCCAAAATATAGAAAGGAGTATGTAATGTGGCTTTCTCCAAACTAAGATAACCCCACACATAACCATTTACATATAGACTTGCATGTGTTCCTTCATTTTTGCTTGTCACCCACCCACATTTACTTACATCTTAGTGTGTAGGTACGCACGCATTTGATGTGATTAATTCTGAAAGGTTTATTTATAAAACTAGAATCGTTTAATGCCACAAGACAGGAGAGATGGGATCAATTCATCGTTCATCGTGTTAATGTTTTACCGCTGGCATATCTAAATATATTATATACCCAATACAAACAAATAATGTGAAAGTATAATATGCAACGTGTGTGTTCCTAAAGATATTGTCCGAGAGATCTCGACATCATAAATATATTCTAAACGAAGAAATAATTCTTAAACTATGCAAACTTTTTGTAGTAGCAACTATCAACGCTATGTTGTATGTAATATATACAAATACAGAAATATGTAGATGAAGATTTGTCAGCGGGATCGTATGAAAACAAGAAGGAGTAGTAGTAGTATTATAGGCGATTGTAGACTAGTGAAAGGCAAATCCCGACAGGTAATTTTATTTCTTGCTGCTGTATGCATGGCAATGGCAGCAGCAAATCGACCGGATTTTAGATTTTTGCAAAGAGAAAGTATCTGCCACACAAACAGAGAACTTGGTTGGAATGTGTGGTTGGTTGACAAGATCCAAAACCAATTTAACAAAGTGTCACACAGGCATACAGCCGGGAAAAAAAGAGGGAGCAGAGAGGGTCGCCTTCTGCAGCAACAGCAGCAGAAGCAGAAGAAAAATTAAAAAGAAGGAGTTTGTGAGCTCTTGGTGTCTTTTAGCCTTGTTGTCTTTGAGTAGCAGATTCATATAATTTCAGCGAGAATCACAACATGACATGCTGACATGTATCTTCGGTTTTACTACTGCTGGGGTTATTTTCCAATACCAAATTATCAACAATATACGCTGTATCCTTTTCACGTCACACTTTCAAGTGCAAGATTTCTGTATACAAAAATTAATGATTTCTGTGTGGGCATCAAACATGCAGAGAGAGAGAGAGAGAGAGAGAGAGCTCGGTTATTGACCTGCAACACAATATTCGTACTTAGAAACCGGAAGAGAAGCAGGGGGTAATCTGAAAAGTAATGTGGTTGTTTAATAACCTTTGGTTGCATTTGTACGAAAAAGTATGAACCAAAATCAGGAATTATTTAATTCCCGCACGCTAAAAAAGCCCAGGTAAACCTACGTCTCTGGATAAAGGATTCAAACTTTTGGCTATATTCTGTACCTTCTTTTTGCAGAGATGAAATTTTTTTAATATTATTATCATCAACATCTCAAATGAACCAAATCAGAAGAAGTAGAACCAAACAAACTTTTATTTTTCGAAAGGGAAGAATGAAGAGGTAAAAAAAACTCTAGAGATCTAATAATTATTCTCTGGAGTGATTCTCTCTCAAATTTGCATCTTCTTCTTATTCTCCTCTCATTATTGTCCTTGTCTTTTTCCCCCCCAAAAAACTTCTTGACTATTTTGATGTACCTATCTAGTTTTCTTCACGTTCAACGTAATAAAATAATATGTAAAAAAAAAGTTTTTTTTAGCATGACTGAAAAAAAAACTGTTTCAAGGAAAACAAAATAATGACTAGAAAAAAATAGTGTTTCAAGGAAAACAAAATTAAAGCCATTTTGATTTCTTGATGCCATTTTTTTTCTATTTTCTGTGCATTTATTCTTGCTATTTTAGCTGAACTGAAATCTCTAAAATCTCTTGTGTTTCTCTTGTAGTAGTAAGTTGAGTAGGTATGCCAATTTATGCATATATGTACATATGTAGGTATATTGAAGGTACACAAGAATATTAACGTGCTGACATTTTCTCACTAATGTACATAGCTTAGCTCTAGATATTATAGTACTCTAAAAAAACTCATTCAAAAAATGAGAACGGAAAAGAAGGAGCATAACAAAATGATTCTTTCTTAACATGCAATGTTTTTCTTGGGTTCCTTCACTAGAAATATTGCTTACCTTACTACTCTTTTATACTCCCACGTCACCACTTGACAAAGCATTTTTGAAAAAAAAATAATACTGTAGTAGGTAATAATAATGTACGAGCAAGATAACCAAAAAGAGTGCATGCATGTATGTATATTTTGGTGGGAATCAGTCTAGTATCAGGCACGTGAAAACAAGTTCAACAGGCAAACCTCTACATACTATTTTGATAGTCATCTACCTGGAATACCATAATATGCTGCCTGAGCACCAGACTGGTTGACAAGTTTCATATTTTCGAGTTTCCAGTTTTCAAAGCCAATTTGTATGTACACGTGTTTGTGCGTCGGACTTATCACTACCACCACCACCTCCACCAAACTTTGTACAAGTTTTTATCTAAATTTTTTTTTCTTCTTCTTTTGCCACTCCACTCATTCATCTTCTAATCCTGATATAGTTACACTTTAATTACGTTCTTCGAAATCAATACTTACTTGTGTAAAAAAATACAACATGGAAAATAGCCTTTACCACACTGCACTGCCACCACAAAACATCCACACAATCCACACCCTGCATTCATTTACATACCTGCCCTCTATTTCATTTTACAATGCATTTTACAATACAAAAGAAATACACACATACAAAGCCTTTCTTAGTTTGTAGTTGGAGTAGCCCGTCAGATGAAATGGATATTTCGTTGTATGGCAAAAAAAACGCACTTTTTCTAAAGAATCACAATCACGTGATCTCGATGATAATGATGATAGAAGTTTTTTCTATAGAAAATGCGCATGGGATATAATTATGTAACGTGGATTCATGTTGTTGTAATACTACTCATGTTAGTAGTAGAAGTAGTAGTAATGATGATATTTGGTTGGCCTGGCGAAAGTAAGCCAAATAAAGTCAGGTCAAAAGAGAAGGAAACATTGAGAGTTAGCTTCCTTCTGGGAATTTGTTTTAAGGATTTTGACTTTGGTTCACATCACACACACACACACAACACTAAACACATAGGTTTACTTTGGCGGTGGTGGTGAGTCGTCGTCATCATCGTGAGTTGAGAGTCTCTCTGCCTTCCTTTTTTTATATGGTTTTGATGGTGTGGCTGCACGCAAACCATATCACCAGAAATAAAATAAAATCCTAAAAGTCAAAATAGAATGCGTACAAAAGGTTTGTTTCCTAAAAAAAACATGTGTGTTGTTGAGTGTGGCTGCCTTGTTTTGTTGTTGTTTAGCTCTGCTCCTGTGGGACACGTTCATGTATTATATGTATTCACCTGTGAGCTACTCAAAGCACACACACAAGCATATATGCCTATCTATATGTACATATTATACAGGTATATATTTTTGTACTCTCCTTTTCAGATTTATTTCCGCTTAATAATAGTAAATGCATTTCATTGTTAGGCTTGTTGTTGTTGTTGTAGGTGTCCAATTTCTTATGTGTAAAGAATCCTTTAACAGACACAAAATCTCCGCAGAACTCTTCAAAATACAAAAACTCTTGCATTATCCTTTTTCTTACGAAACAAAAAGCTCACGAATGAGCCTTCGATGTTGTTTGTAAGTCATACCATTTCATTTGGCCCCATCGGACATACAATAGCGGAAACCATTTTCATTTTCTCTCAAAACGAAAAGGTCCGAGTTCTTAACATGGTTTTTTTGCTTGTGTACGTGCTGATAATCTGCCGGTATATTCAACAACCCAAAAAAAAGATTTTCTTTGGCTAAGTCATCTTTTCCATTTTACAGCTAGAAATATGAAATTTACCAGAAATAGTGGAGGTTCATTACATGCGTACTGTACTAACAACCCACACTACATAATGAAAAGAAAAAAACAAGTAAGAAAAATCTATCAGAAGTGGTGAGCAGCCGTTGAAATTAAATTGTGACATGACAGGTTTTGGGATTTGATATTTTCTAAATTTTCCAAATCCAGTGCATATGCAGTAAAGTGAAAGTGTATCACTTTAGGATACCATCTATAGCATTATCCTTCCCAAAATAATAACACACCCTTCCTTTACTTTTTTATGTACCTTTATTTCCCACACCCCTTTCCCCACCAAACCCTTCTCGTCATCTCGCCCTTTCCTCATTTTTTATATACATTATTTTCTATTTTTCTTTGAACCAACTTCTATTATGCCTGATGCTCTCTTCTTTTCTTCTTCTTTTTTTTCACTTTACTTACCTTCATCTTTTTTTTACTGCTATACTTTTCAGTGGAAAAAGTGAAAGTTCAAAGAGAGTGTAGCCTGTTCAATTTCCCATATCATTATCCATCCCACATGCTAATTCATCTACACTTTCCTTTGCTACAAATCGCCCAACCCCCAGATACCACCATCATTCAATTACTTTTTTCCTTATTTTTTCCAGCATCTTTTCCATGAGAAAGAAAGAAAGCAGGAGAAATGATGATGTGATGATACCGTTTGCAAGGAAGGAACAAAAAAAGGTGCTACTATATATACGGGTACAATATATATTGCTGGGATGATGATGGCTGGTGCATGAATAATGCTATCATCACATTAGTGATGCAGAGCATTATTTTCTTCTATCACTTTGCTCACATCATCATCTTATGAAAGTATGTATATAACACGGCGTCACTGATTCTTCTTCAATGAATAAGAATTGAAAATGCAAGCTGAGTGAGAGGAGAAAAGAAGGTTGAGAGAGAAGGAAATGCATCATTCATGATTCAACAGCACATCACATCACCAACGCCACAAGCTGAATAATTTTTTTTTCTCGATGAATTTAAAGCTGGTGTAGGTTTAAAGTGAGCATCTATACATCTATTATGTATCACCTCATCTGTTTCCTATCCTTTTTCCTCAGCCATGCAAGAAACCGCATCAGATATATAGGAACACAAAAAAAAACAGGAAGGATGATGATGGAATAGGAAAAACATACATGCATAGATTGTTTTTTGTCCCCTTTCCTCTCTCAAAAAAAATTATATCAAGTGCTTTTTTTTCTCGAAAAAAGAAGAAGAAGAAGAAAGGCATGATAATAATATGTTATCCAATGTAGATGATATGAAATAAAAACATGATTTTCCTTTACGATGGAGATTTCTTGGGAAAGAGGGTGAGTTTACAAAGTGGGGGTGATATGGGGGTATCTATCTATATGCAACTTATTTTAATACGGGAGGAATTACAATGGGAAATTAATTTAAATGTAAAGTAGATTGTCGATTGGCGTAAACCCATATCATCATCACCCTTTTCCTCTTTTTTTTTGCCTGGCATTTTTTTCTGTGAATAAAGATATGCCACATATTTTTGCAATTTTCACGTCTTAGCTCTCTAGCGTTTCTTCTTTGCTTTGAGACAATTGCAATATGCCCTCCGCCACTTTTATTTTTATTACGGTATTAAGTGAAAACGGTTAGTTGGGGGAAAAAAATTGGCAGGGTGGAAAGTGGAAGTGATGATGACGACGAGGACAACGACGGCTACCGCTCTGCTCTGGTGCCCTTCTCTCTGTGTGTGTGTGAATTTTTTGGCAAAAGTTCATAAATAAATCGTTTGTGTCACCAAACAAGTAGGTCTTCTTTAGTTACGTAAAACTTTTACATACATGCATAATATTATATACATACGTTTTGGGTTGGAAAAGAAACTGTTCCATGCCATGCAGGGAATGAGTTGTGTGGTGGCGAGTGTGGGAGACTGGCAAGTGCAGATAGTGTGAAAAAGTGGTCAAGTGGTTTTGTCAGATATGCGATGAATATTCAAAGACTCTCGGAGAAACCTCGGCAAAACTAGGAATAGTAATACAGTTTTGTGGGTTTTTTCTTCTTCTCATTTTGTGGTGGATTTTAGTTCTGCCTCTTTCGCTTTGCTTCTCACAAACTTTTTTATACGTTATTTCAAAACTCGCACAAAAATATCCATATTTATATTTTATTAGTTATTGGTGTGCATATAAAAATAGACAAGAAAGTTCTTGACCGTGTGGCGACAGTTGATTTTCCCTAACAAAAAAAATATATGGCATTTTCCCCTTCTCCATCCTCACAAAATAAAAATGGAAATTTGACTATTTGCAAGTGACAAGGTACACGATCCCTGTAACATTTGGCCAGACTAGCCAACATAATTTCTTGTAAAGTGGTCGCATGCACTTAAATGTGTCTATCTATTTTTTTTTCCCTGGCTCCGCTCCTAATCTTATATAGCATTTTGTTCTGGCTTATTGGCCACACGTCAATCCCATAAACTATGGTGAATGACATGCTGACGGTGAGGAAGTAGGCGATCCCTCATTTCGACATCATTTTCTACCACTCTAGAAGTATTAGAAGTATTAGAAGAGTGGGAGAATGTCATTGCCAGTAGTAGGAGCATCAGCGTAGCGAGTATATAGAACGAGAAAAAAAACTGGGGAAAAAATATAGCCTGTGATCGTTGAAGAGGGATGATGATGATGAGATGAGAAGGTGTGAATTAATAAAGTGTATTTATGCTATGCTGCTCCTCTGTGTATTTCATTGATCAGTGCCTAAAACATAAGCAAGGAAGAAAATAAGGAAGTACACAAAACACGACCAACAGACACTGCCAATCTGTAATTCTAATGAGATGAGAAGCAGCAGTATCACTTGATATAGAGTGTACGTAGGGATGTATATGCATATATATAGAGAGACAAAAGGAGAAGATGAGAATGCATTTTCAAAAGGGAGGCGGAGGAGGAGGAGAGAAATGTGTGTAGATTTTTCACGCGAGAACAAGTAGGAAGCTGTGTAATAAACAACAGACAACAAAGTCATATGACAATGGAATTTCCCTGAGAGAAACATGAACATGATCCTACAAGGGGGAAAGTGAGCTGCTAGGAAAGATCATGCATGAATGAATGGCCTGGCTTTTCGTAGTAGTACTCAAACTATAGTGATCCTGGTGCAGTTTAAGGATTCAGCTCCTTTTTTGGCAAAATGAAGAAGATGATAGTATGAACAAGGGATTAGTCAATGTCCTTCGTTTCTAAGATCCACTTCAAACCTCACCATTCCACAAAATTCAAATACACGATACATGTATATATATATACCTACGTAGTAATAAAATAAATGAGAGAAACAGTAAAAGTTGGTTGGTAGTATCTCAGTATGTATGATAATATGAGAAAAGAATACCGACAACTATATTCCTTAGGTTAAAAATCCCGAAAATGATGACCAAAACAAAAACTTAACTTGGAAATTATATAGGATTTTAGCATTTCTTTACGATAATAGCTTCTGAAAGGAGAAATCTATGTAGATTTTTAATTTAAAATATGAAAACACCACTCCTTCAAAACACAAAATAAAGCCAAGTTGGAATAAGCTCTAAAACATGTAAAAATTGACCATTGTGCAAATAACAGTAGGAATTTAAAAACAAAACAGCAAATAATAATAATGTATTTCGGCAACTTTTTCTTTTGAGCTTCTATTCGGAATTCAAGATTCTGTATATAAATTTTTTTTCTCTATAATAACAACCTATGTTATACGTTATGTAGTATCATTTGTTCTGGTTTTATATACATGTAATAAACTCAATAATTGCTCATCCGTGTGTTGTGTGCTCATAGTTTCGTAAATTTCCTCATCCACTTTTCCCTCAAATGCCATTCTGGCAACAAGAAGGAAGAAAACCAGGTTTTTTTGTTTTTTTTTGGCTCCTCCGTTGCATTATTATAATATTGTATACAATTTTGTGTCTTCTTTTTCTCTCCTCTGAGAAAAGGAGTTGGAGGAGGAATATGTACGCCACATGGCGTAGTCGAAATTTGTGTGTGTGTGTTGTAGGTTGAGTGAGCGTGTTTTTGCGGTGGGACCTCTGGTTGTTAACGAAGATTAATTGTTTTTCACTTTCCATTGAATTTCCACACACTTGGCTAATTATTTATTCAAAGCTACTTTAAGTGCACACATACCGCCACACCAGCAGCAGGACACAAGATAAGAATGAAAACCATATATTAATAACAACATACATATGTACATATATATACAGGGTCATTCAGAAAAGTAGCTGTCCATACTGTTAATTTTGTAACTTTCCACAAGCCAAACAAACGAAATGTGTGAATGATATTTTTAAAATCGCCCTGTATATATACGTACATACATGCTTTACTTGTACATAGGTACATTTTATTTACTCTACCAAAACAATAATTTTGCTTGCCTACTTCTTCTTTAGTAAATAAAAATTGTGCATGACACACTTTCTTCCACCCACCCAAACTCTATTTTTTATACAAAGAGAGTAGATCATATATATATATAGGTATATAGGAACAATAAGTTAACATAGTTTTCCCATTTACTTCCTGTTGGGCCTCTGTTGACAAAAAGTAAATATGTGTGCCTATTTATAAGCATTTCTTGGCTTTTAGTGAAAGTAATAGCTTTTCGTGTGTATGTGTGTGTTTGAATCGAGAAAACTGGTTCGTGTTTTCCTACCTCTTCGTCTCTATTCATTTTGAGGACGGCATTGTAATCTGAAGCTGTCATCTAAAAAAAAATCGGTTTTCTCCTTCTCGCTTTTTAATTATTTCATTTTGATCAAACTTAAACAAAAACTGACATTATTACAACTGAATGACAAAGGTCGTTTTGTGGTGGCCACAGAAAAAAAAGAAGGAGTGAGTGAGTGGTTGACTGGAGTCGACTCTTTACGTATAATAATATGTATAAACAGTGTAGTTTCTTATGTATATATACTCATGTACATGTATCTGATGAAATCAATCATTTCTTTCCTGCGTCTTGGAACTGGCGGCAGCAGATTACTTATTTAGCGATAGTTGAGTGGAGAGCGGAATGGATGACGACGAATAACACGATGTGTGAGGTGATAGGGCTTGTATCGTGGTAGTATTATATGGCATAATAAAGTAATATACACACACATAGACATTTTCTTTTGGTAACACACAGTCCTCATTTTTTTTCTTGGAATTTTAATTTCTGTGTGTAAATGGATAGGGTTCGTAGACCGTGACTACCATATATATGTTCTTACGTTTAGTTATACAAGTTTTTTTTTGAATTGAGGATATTTTGCAGAATAAAAAAAGGCTTTATAATAGGAAGCCAGAGAGACCCATACATAATTATCCAAGATCCACGTTAGCAGAAGTATATTATTTGAAGAGCCATAAAAAAATCTGTGCACGCATATTTTGTCATTCAAATTTATCGTCAATGTAACATTTATTATTGCATTTTTCAAAATTCCAAAATACAATGTAAATTACAAGAATTATGTATAAAAAATTCTTCCGAATAACATTACATTTTGGACTCAAATAAGAAACGGACATGTTACTATTTAGTAAATTAAGGCTATTTTATAGAAAAACGGGTAGTGCATATAGGTATGTATGTATATAGTCACCCACATATATTCTAATATTTTCAGTGTAGCTGCATGGTACAATACAAAGCGAATATTATAAAAAGCCTCCTTTGTACTTTGTACCTGCGCCTGTACCATTGATTATAAATAGGTTTTTGTGTTCGTTTAAAAAGATTGTTTCTCTCTCTCTCTCTTTTAAATGACATTGGAAACCTTTGAAAACCTTTGGAAACTCGGTGGATAAACTAATTGTTCTTGTATATTTATCATTATTATGCGCAATATGGGACAATAGCATGCACGAAAATATGAATAGGTATACATACGTACGTACGTACATACATTTTGTATCAGTATCAGTCATTTGCCATATAGTACAGCGCATTTAGTAACAAGTATTGTGTATTAATGCTGTTGGTGCCTAAGTGAGTAGGACGTGGAAATATACGAGGAGCATTCCTATTATTACCACCATTATTACTTTTACTCCAGGTCATTATGTCTGGTAAAGCTGGTGCCGGGACTGTGGCATAATAATAGTTAGTTGGGCTTACTTACTCTGTTTATTTCCATCGTCGTCGTCGTCGTCATCATCATCATCATCATCAGAGTCCCTCGTCCTCGCATATTATGTATAATAGGTAATCCAAATAATGTGTGTACGCCCCTTCCATTTTCCCAATAGCTTTTCCCTTCATTGCGGACCCAAAGTCTCATGAAAATGTGGTTTGGCGTGGGTTTTTTTTGTGATGATGATGATGATAATGGTGACGGTGTGCTGCGAAATAGGAAGTTGGGAAAGCATAATGAAAGATAATGATTATTAGGGCTTCTGAACACTACTCTGTATTATATCCAGCTTCTAATTTTCTAACTCGCCATTTTATTGGAAAATTTCATATATAAAAATGTAAAGTTTTTATCTGTTGACCCAGTAAAAAGAGAGGAAAATCGGAAAATGAACATGAACTCACTGAGTGCCTCTCAATTTAGTAATTAGTTTTATTGGAGTATTCTGTTTATTACTGCTGTGGGACCGGAAAGTGAAGCGTGCGGGGGAGGTACATTCTTGATGATGCGCCACCAAATGTACAAGTAAAAAGTATATATTTGGCTCTCAACTTGCCATTCTTAGATTTTGGTGAAAAGTAATTAATTATTTTTTTAGAGAGTAAAATCTTGTCCCTCATTTTAAACTTTCTTTTATAAATAATCTTCTGTGTGCACACGCAATAGTATTATAACACATTCACACTCTTCCCTCTTCGCCAGGGGGACTTTGAAGGCACAAGGAATCTGTAACACATGTCCCTATTGATATTGTTACACTCTCCTGCAAATTCTGTGTCGTTTATAAAGTCTACATATATAAAAGCAAATTCAGAAGAATTGCCTTGAAATCGTCGTTCGTCATTTGTTCGTTCGTTGTTTGGAACAGGACATAAGTTTAATTTGAATGAAGCACCCAAAAATCTATGCTAAGACAATGAATGTTTACCAATAAAGGGGAATTTGTGAAGAAAATAAGCGTATTTTGAGTATTGCTGTATTAAAAGTGTTCAATTGTATAAACAATTACAATAAGCTTTTCTCCCTACAAAAATAACAAACAGGCCTTCTAGCTTGCGTGCGTCCGTGCTCATCTATTTTTTAAATTCGGTAATGATGACAGATTTGGTAGTGTGCATGTTTTTTGTTCTAGAATTTTATATTTTCTTTCTCACACGTTTTCTGTAAACGTGTCAACATGTCACCAATAACAAAAGTATCAATTTGATGGATAACGGAAACGCGCCAACGCTTAATTCTACAATATCTTGCAAACATGCGCCGTATATGCGTATAATCCAAATCCAAAGTGAATCGTGGTCGTTACTCCCACGCGGATTCAATAAAATGATTTTCAAAAAGCAAGCGATATAAATTCTTTGCATAATAATTAATAATAATAATAATAATAATAGCATTTCGTCTATTTTATTATTTCCATTAATACAAACCACAACAACAGCCAGAGTAAAACAATGGCACACAAATTCTTGATACAGTCAAATGTAGTCATTCATTTCTCTTTCATTCATTTGTGAGAGGGAGTAGGGGAGAGAAGCAAAAACGTATAACGACCATTGTGTTACAAATAATGAATGAGTTAAGTCGAAGAAGAAGAAGAATAAAAAGTAGTTGTTTTGTACTACCTTGTACATTATATGTATATATATAGTCGCGGAGTACATAGATAGGTATATAACAGCCCATCATTCACGCCAAATTTATTGTCACAGGCCATACATTTGCAACATTTAAGCCCATAACACACACACACACAAGAAAGCAAGTAACTCGACAATTTCAAGAGAAAAATTCCTGTGAATGAAGAAGAAAGTCTATTCATTTCACTCATTTTAAGAGAGAGAGAGAGAGAGAGAGAGAGAGAAAGTAGTTTTGAGAGTTCACCGCAGAGACTGATGGTAATAATATACAAGATGAACCAAGAAATACTTGAGTTGAGATGAGAGAAATTTCGTGTGTCCATGTATCTTGTGGACTTTTGTGGGTGGTTTTGGGTTTTGCTCGCTTCTTCTCTCCCTCTCCCTGTCTGCGCCTCTCTGTCTAGCAGCAAATGTTGAATGTGGTGCGGTGGTAGTGGGAGAGACCAAGATACTTGACAAAAAAATGGTCACTACATTTTCTGCTTGGCAGTATTATATGGCCATAACACCTAATCCGCCTTAACTAAAAACGCTTTCTCCCTAAACTACTCCATTGTTTTTATTATATTCCCACCCCGTCTCTACCCACCTCCTCCTCCTCCTTCTCCTCACATAGTGGGAAGCAAGTATATTATCAGCATTTATTTTCCTTTATTTTTACTCTTCTGACTGCTGAACACAGCACCCCACCACCAAAGGATTTTTTTTGTCTCTTGACTTAATTCACGGAGGGTCACCAAACAACAAAAGAAGATGAAAAGAAGGGAGGGTGATAAAATATAGCACCGATAATATGGTATTCTCTATACTGGACTACTTGTTATTTGGTTTCTTTTTTTAGAATATATGAATACTTTTTTCTGGTAGTTTCTTTTATTTTTTTGTGCGTGTAGGTGTATTTATGGATGTGCATGGGTGGGTGAGCGCACTATATTTCAAGAGAGTGGGATAGACTATTATTACACAAAGCCCACGACACTTTCTCAAAAATGGGGAGGGGGTATGTGACTTAACTTGGCAGAGATTCTACTACAACAAGGCAATATAATTGCATTGCAACCGTTCCAGGAAGTTCACTCCACGCAGCACGTATGGTAAACTTTTCTCAGAAAAATCATGTGCATGAGAAGATATGCAAAAAAAACGTCACAGGATAAAACATGACGCGCATTTCATGTTCATGTCTCCTACACACCACCCACTGGAGTACTTGCTAATTTATTTTTTCATTTTTCCTTTTCCTCATCAACATTTTAATTTAAGGAGAAAAAATGCGTACTAATTAGAAAAAGAGGGGGAAAAGAGTTTGGTTGTTGTGTGAGAGATGAAAAGATGGTAATGGTGGGAAGGAGTTTATTTTTTGCATCTTTTATAATAAACGCGTATAGTTTGTTACTTCATTTCTAAGACTGTTCTGGCGGCTTGCACAAGGTTGTAACAAACACATTGTAAGAAGAAAACTGTTGTATTTTAACACACAAAAAAGTTGCAGCACAGCGAATGGGTTTCTCTTTTAGGAGCTGCTGTCGTGCGCGCCTGGGTGGGGATCTTGCGAAAGAGAAATTAAGAATGACATGTTTTCTTTCTAATTAAGACCACCAACATTTTGTTCTTATCTTTAAAAAGTCAATGAAGTTGATGATGTAATCAGCAGAAAAATGCATGAATATTTTATTATTACACGTGGGGGGGATGGAATACTTGTTGAAACTTGATAAATAAGAAACCAAGTTGCTTAAAGGTGGAGAAGGGGTTAACGAAATCAAAAAAATAAAATTGTTTTGTTTTGTATTTGTAACTGTGCAGGAGTGACAACCCTTCGCCTGGTTGACCTCAAAGTTCCTCCCTTTTTAATTCGAGGACAACCAGTTCGTCTAGAGTGTCACTACGACTTGGAGAGAGAGGCCCTGTACTCTGTCAAGTGGTTCAAAAATAACCAAGAATTTTTCCGGTTTCTACCCGAGGATGATCCCCCAGCACAATCGTTTACCTTGCGTGGTGTATACGTGGATGTAAATCCCACAAAACATTATTACTCCTTAAACTATAGAAACGTTGATTATATTAGCACTTACGTTTTTGCATACAATTTTCCTATCCCAGTTACCAAATTCTTCCGACACGGCCGTGCTCCTTAGGGCGGTTGATGTGAACAGTACGGGTGACTACAGATGTGAGGTATCTGGAGAGGCTCCATCCTTCAAGACAGTCATTGGTAACAAGACGATGATTGTAGTCGGTGAGTTTTGTATGGCATTGATAACATTATTCACAGTAAATAGATATAATAATGTGAGGCAACTGGGGTAATGGTAGATTTGCCGGACGCCTCTGGACCACAAATTGAAGGAGTTCGACCTAGATATCAAATTGGGGACTTGGTTCGAGCAAATTGCACATCTTCCAGGTCCCGACCTGCTGCACAACTTTCTTGGTACATTAATCAGGAACCGGTAAGATTGATCTGTTCAGTTAAACTCGTTTTTTAATGCTACAAAACAGGGTACTTTCTCCTGTATATGAACTCCTACATTTATGATTTGAGTTTGCAATAAAGTCTGAATAATAATGAATGATAATAACACATTATCTGTAATAATGATGGTTATGATGTTTTAAATTTACTAAGGCTGAGCCACCGTTTCTATTGTACTACCCAATCATGTTGGATGATGATGGCCTGCAAACGTCAATTCTCGGATTGGAATTCAGAGTAAAAAGCCATATCGCATATATACATATATATTTCTGCATAAAAGGTGTGTCCATTTCCCTACCTATTTGGCTGCTATAAATGTAATTCTTAGATTCGGCGCAAGCATTTAGAAAAAGGCGATCTTAAACTCAAATGTCTGGCTACCATTGACACTTTATACTGGCGCAGCAATGAGCAAAGTGTGGAAGGCGACCGACCTCAAAAGGCGCCTGTTTTGGAAAGTCGGGAAACATATCCTCCAGGTTTAAAAATAATAATATTTAAATACACATTTTTTACCTCTTGTATCCCATTTATTTAACGTTTTGATATGCATCAATTTTCTTGAAATCTTATTTGCACGTCATCTCAGGCGCATCCAGTGGAACAGCCCTACAATGTAGCTCAATTTTATTGAAAAACGGACTTGCCACTTGGTTGACTGCTGCAGTTGTTACTCTCTCCCCACTCATGATAATGAATGCCCATTACTACCCCATTGGTACCGGTACAACAAAAACCATTATCGCCATCATTATGACGATTATGTTAATCAGTTCATATGCTGGAAAGTTTTTTATTCTTATTTTTAACCAACCATTATCATTATTTCTCATCTGTTTCAAAACACTAATCTTTTCCGCCATTACTATTCTCAGTAAAAATATCAAACAGCCACTTGTAACGACTGTCAACAAGATAATGATCCACCTTACTTTAAATTCCAAAGGGGTTAATTGTCCTACGTGACTTCATTTTATAAATTTGTTTCATGTAACAAAAAAAAACTTGTAAAAAATTGAAAACTCTGAACAATTTTTTTCTACATATTTAAAGTGGACAAGGCATGAATTATGAATGATATAAAGCATGATCGTACTAGATAAATTTCCAATAATTTCACACAAGTCATATAACAAAATGCTTTTAAAACAGTATAAATATATTATGCGATGATGTTTTTTTTGATGAAAACTGGTAAAACTAAGAACTGTAATATGTAAATGGTAAATTAAAATGTGTACGTAATTATTATTATTATTATTATTATTACAATATAAACTGCTGAAATGATTGTAAGTCAATTTTATGAGATGTAGAAATGTATGTTAAATACCATATTATTATACAAAAAAATGTGTATTACTTTATTGCGCAAACTTAAAATTACTACGTAAAATATATGTAATAATAATGATGGTTATAATTGTACTATGATTATACGTTCCGTGATATTCTTAATAAAAACTACTTGTAAAATTAGTGATCTTTTGACTGTAGGATTTTATTCAAATATAACTGGAAGCCACAATTAAGTTTTCAAAAATGTATTAATTATAATTAATATATATATATTAATACCCTATTAATACATGTTATTGTTGTATTTTACTAAAATACCACCACGAGCTACATACAACGGAAAATTCTGTAATGTAATATTTATATTATTACGGGAAAACAATCCATTACAATTTACAATGAATTTTCGTTGAATACTATTGCTGCTTGATTATCCTGATCCTCCTGACTGAGAAACATGGACATTTTTTTGACGTTGATGAAAGACATGGTTGCACAGCATGGTGAGTAGTAAGGATCTCTAGTAATGTAGAAGAGACGAAGCCCTCGTTTTTCCAAAATTTCAAACAGGGCCGCCATCCATTTTCCTCTTTGTGGACGATGCCAATCCGGAACATAAAACTTGATTATCAGCTGACCAAACGGCATCGTTGAACGGAAGTCGTTAAGTATGCGTTCCAATGCCATGTATTCACCAACCTTGACATCAATCTTGAGAATGTCGATCCATTTGTGTCCATTTAATTCCATGAGCAATTCCAATGTTCTCTTGTCGAACTTCTCTTCTCCTCCGATGGTAAGTTTTTCAAAGTGCACTCTGGAGCTTGCCAACGCACTCGCACGAAGCGGGTCTCCAACCGCATCCCGCATAGGATCGTACAGGAAAACAGAACAGTTGGTCTTTTTTAGTATTTCATCTTCAAAATAGGGCTCTTCATCATACACAAAGGAGTATGTGACACAAGGTGGCATAATCTTATCCCCCTTCTTCTTCTTGCTGCTTTTCAATTTAGCCAAGTTTTTCAGTCCGCATACCCATCTACCTGTTTTCTCAGCTTGACCTCCGACGCCAACCTTTGTGAGCAGATTCCGTGGACAGACGAAAGCAGGAACAATTGACCTCCAAAATGAGGTACCAGATTTGTTTATCCCGACCCGGTAATTGGTGAATTTGAATTGAGAACCACTGATGTCTTCATTACCATCTTCACCAGCCATGCTCATCCAGCCCCCAAATCCCCTGGCAGTTATTTTGTAAGACAACACGCATATAATGCAAACTAGCAAAACAGTTAATGCTAATCTGTAGGTGACCTTAGCGAAAGGATGTTGAGGAGCACGAACCCGTCGGTAATTTGCCGAAAAAGGCATTTTCGAGAATCCAAATGTAATTGTAACTAGTTAAAAGATTACTATTATAATATTTATAATATTGATAATATTATGCAACTATTTTAACTTTCGTGATTTTTGAAAAGCTTTTATTTACACAATCCAATAACTTCCTCTTCAACATAGCTCAAAGTTCAAAGTTCAAACAGCTGCTGCGGCCAAAGGTTAGCACTAACATAAAACCATCTGACAACGTTGTAAACACCCAACAACAGTTTTTAATTTCTTTGAAAAAAGTTGTACCCTTGGTATTTTTAATATCGTTAGTAAAAATCAAGAATGCTGGAATGTAATAAACACTTTCGGTACCGTTCTTGGTAAAAATAAAATATTATTTATTTAACATTGCATGATTTACTGTGGAATGTTTGACGCCACCTCTTGTATCTCGTTACATGCAAACTTGACATCATCCAAACGGGTAAATCTGGAGCATATAGCAAAGCGAAGAACGTAAGTCCCCTTCAACATGGTAGGCACCATGTGAATCTTTCCCCTAGCATTAATTTCCTTTAGAAGTTTTTCATTCATGTCATTAGCAGTCTCAGTTTTCCCTTTCATTCGGAAACATACCAATCCCATGATAACTTTCCCGACGACCTCGAATCGGCTATCCTGACTGATAAGTCGTTCAAAGTCGTGGGCAAGTTCAATTTGAGAGCGAATAAATTCCTGTAGTTTTTGCACACCATAGATTCTCATGACAAACCAAAGTTTTAGGGAACGGAACCGGCGACCAAATGGGATTTGCCAATGCTGAAAAAAACATAATAAACAAAAAGCACATTTATTTCAAAAAATAATTCAAAATTTTTTTATAGCGACTTTTGAAGTAAATGAGCACCCGAAAATCTGGTGCTTTTCCTTGCATTCCATGTTTTAAATACAAAGGCTCCACTTTAAAAGGTTCTACGACTTCACTAGCGTCCTTGATCCACAATGCTAAAAAACAACATTTTATGGAACATTACTCAGTGGGGCACCCGGACACATTTCGCAATTATCGCAACATGTAAATTAAATTTTCAAGTGTACCAACCAACCAGAACAGTCAAAGTTAACCAGCAGCCATTTATGGGGGTTGAAATTGAAAGTATCAGCTTTTTGAATTCCAGCCATTAGATGACGAAATTCCTCACAAATGAAAGCAGCGCCAGCATATGCGGCATCAACATGAAGCCAAACATCTGCATTAATATATTTAAATATTATATGCACTTTTTAAAAATAAAATTGAACTTGTTTGTTAGATAATTGAAAATTTTAAAAACATACTTTCCTCTTCACACACATCTCCAATCTCATCCAGTGCATCAAAGCTGCATGAGTTTGTGGTTCCTAGTGTTGCAGTGACCTATGTGGTGCAAATTAACCAACACGCAAATGACCACATTATTATGAACAGGTTTGTTATTTTTCATGCTCACAACGCAAAGGTTACATACAAAAAATGGAATTAATCCAAGTGCTCTGTCCTCCTGAATGGCAGCCTTTAGTTGGGCTCCACGTAATCGAAGTTCGTCATCCGATTTAATTAAACGCATCTTGACCCCACCCAAAAGACCCGCTTTCTCGACGGATGAATGGGCCTGATCTGCAGAAATAAGAAACCCACTAAAAGTTACTATTGATGGCTTGTGAAGGAAGAGATACTGCTTTGTATTTGCAACCGGTTAAAAATTATGATTACATGATGATGAATATGTGACAATTTACCTGATGTGTACGCAACGAGTTTTTCATAAAAAGCAACATTTTCCCCGTCCGAAGCATCCTGACTTTTAAACCTTTTCCGAAATCGTTCCCTGGCAGACAGTAGTGCTAACAAGGTCGCCTCACTGGCAGTACCCTGAATTATTTATGTGTAAGTACATTAATTTCTCATATTGCCTCATATATAATTAATGAAGTTCAGAAATGAAATTCACCTGAATGACTCCACCACCTTTTCCATTGGAAGGTACGCTCAGTAAAACAAATATATTTAACATTTACAGTTGTAAAACTGTTGCAGTTTTATTTATTTTGAAATAGGGAATCGATTAGAAAATTAACCTCTCTCGGATATTTTCTTGGTATTGTGCAATGTACTCCAACATTGCCGTTCCAAAGTCTACAAATTCCGCCGATTCCATTTTACTTTCTTGGAATTGTGTTTAGTTTTTTAAAGAATAATTAACTATGATTTCATGAAAATAATTGCAAACACGGAAAAGTTTAAGTCACAAGCACACGACGCTACGTGATACGCCACTCCAATCACAGAAACCCGATGAATGAAAGTTTATAATGTAGCTCATGTATTAGAATCAGCAATGGAACAGAGAAGTGTTAGCCTCTTCAAAATAAGCTGCAGTCCAAATAGTCCAAAACCACTCGCTCTCATCTCCCATAAAACAAATCAGTGTCTTTGATTCTTATTCCTATCACCACTAGCCAATCATGAAGAATATAATTTCGCCTAAGCATTTAAATTTTAAACACTCTGTTTTCATATCTGCCACATGCTAAATTTCTAAAGAATGACATGTGTGAGTGAGGAATATGATGTTGATGTACAATGCACAGAACTTGACATTCAAGATGATTATCACCACAAAATGGAAGGTGATCATATATTATTACACAAGGTGGAAAATTAATCTCTTCCGATTAATACTACAATAAAAACAAGCGAAACTCATTCAGCGAAAATACCTCAGTCAAGAAATTTTAAGCACGTTGTAATGTAATGTAAATGTCATACGTAAAGGTAAGATAATTTACTCCAGAACATGTCAACAAAAGTTGATACTGAAACAGATAAAATAGAGACAAGATTAAAATTTAGTATTCGTGAAGTAGTGAATATAGCAGCTTGTATTATTAGATAAATGTGTACATTTGTTGCAGTTGGGGATTCGTAACTCACATATTGAGGTATTGAGTATCTATGTACCTAAATGTACATTACCTGCGAGATTATGAATCATAATTTATGATGATATGATGAGTAGTTTGATTAGTATGTAGATCCAGTATAGTTTTAAACAGCACATTTAATTCGCATCTCTTATTACAACCTTTTATAATATATGCATTTTTAACCAATCTGGTTTTTATATTTCAGATCATCGACCGACCTCTCCGCGATCTTGTGGCGTTCAATTAAACTAAAAAGCGAAACTAAACTGTGGAATGAACACCCAGGACTTGGAGCATGTCAGCATTTTATGTTTTATATCTTCAGTCTCAGCTTCCAGGTCTGCGTCTGCATGCATGATGTATCTGTAAACATGCAAAAATGTTATAATTATTACTCATATTTGTATTTTTTTAACCATTCTCACCCTCCTCTTCGTCCTTATATTCATCCGCCTCAACTGATACGCCGTGATCTTGCTTCCTTATCATTCTTCCCCTCGCAGGATCTTTCACTTCCTCCGTAAGGTTTCTCGCTCGCATTCAACTAGTATATATGAAAGTACCTACCTAAGGGTATGTGTGCATTCATTCATGATAACACCACCACATACTATACGATGCCACGTGGAGTGGGGTCGGAATAGAATGATACGACGTACAAAATAACTATTAAAAATGTAGTTATATAGTTTAGCGTGGAAAAAAAGAGGAGACTCGCATATAGTTAGTTGGCTCACTCAGCTGAAAAGCTACGCCAGCACAGAAGCAGTAACGAGAACGGATACACATAAACTATCGTTATAATTAAAATTGTAATCATCGAGATATTTAACATTGAATGCATTTTATCAGGATTTCGTGAAGATTACCTCTGTAAAATTCACATTACATGAATTATTGGTAGGCATGTTATGATGCCTTTTTTTAAATCGTAGTTCTCAAACAACAATATATTCGCAAAATGTCGCACTCAAAGACATGTTAATCTTCCTAATTTGTCAAAATTTGGTACCTTCATAAAGGGAGGTAGAAAATCTTCACAGCGTTTAATTGCATAAGAGTGTACATCATGGCATGTACACGCAATCGTAAACATACAGTGGAGGGGGAGGGGAACATGCTCATGTATAATTACTAAGTAACGTAAGCTACTTTATAGTTTAGTTTCTGTTTGTCTGCCCCTTCTTCTGTATTTCACAGTAGTATAGTTTTAAAAATGAAACACGACTTTCGATTTTGCTTTAAAAAAAGAATGGCGATATTGTAATGTCGTACCTTATGCTACTTGGATACTCAAGTTGTACCTGTTTAATATTATTATTACGGTGTCATCTATTATGCATTCTGTTGATCTTGATGCTAATGTCTAATTTTTGTTCAGCATCTGTTACTAAATAAACCAAAATGCGAAGGTGAGACAGGGACAACAATGCAATGGAACGTATACACATGAATATACTATGAATTACTTCATTGTATAAACTATTTTGGTTTACTATGCAAGTACCATACATCTTATAGTAATAATAATGCACAATCAGAGTGCATACACGCATATAGGTAGTTGCAATTATAATATTGAATGAAGGGTGACAAAAGCACAATGTAAAACTCTATGGCTAAATTTGTAGTCAGTTCAGTTTGAGATATAAAGCTGTCAAGTCATGTCGAAAGCTTTTGCATCATACACATTTTGATTTGTGTGTGAATTGTTGCTTGTTGTAAGTTGTACACAATATAATAATAATAATATTCTTACTCGCTGATGCTCGATTGTTAAAGCGATAGTAATATTATTACAAAGGATTATAGCTTGAGTAAATAAAATTTCAAGTTTGTAGCACAGCTGCTTTTCTGTTGGAAGTTCCCACGCGAGGATTACTTTTTCGTAAATATGTTGATGACAAGGAAGCATCAGGTTTCTTTGTTAGTTTTTACTCTAATAAAAGCTATCACTGTGCTTCTAGCAAGTCTATCTTTCACACAACAAGTGGGAGCGGACCGGTTCAGGTAATTATAAATTATAGCAAAAATTGTATGCGGACATATAATAGGTATGTATGTTTCAACTTTGTGAGATGTGTGTACATAAATACCTGAATGTATATGTCTATTTTAAATGAGCTGTTTTAAAATTGACTGCTAATAAATTATGCTTCTTGAACAGTGGACTATGTCCTTCAAGCTATCCCCGTCAAGTGTCCTTTAACGGAACTGGCCGTTGCTACACTGTTGGCAGTCGTGGTCCATG
>JAHZNC010005207.1:0-16050 GCA_027744095.1 Zhuqinia jingwanae | reverse complement strand
AACTTTAGCAAAAATATTTATGTAGTTTACATTAGGTTTGGTGTTTTTTTTTTTTTTTTTTTAAATTATTACTAAAAATTATTAATTAAACTACATAAATATTTTTGATAAAGTAAAAAGTATGTAGAAATTACCCTGATTTAGAATACAAAAAATTCGCCCCCGGGTGGATTTGAACCACCAACCTTTCGGTTAACAGCCGAACGCGCTAACCAATTGCGCCACGGAGGCTTGCTTGGTGTAGCATTAGGAAAAAATGTCATGAGATTGGCACCGAAGAAATACATTAAAAATAACACGTATGTATTATGTATGTACGTGCATTACTGCATAATGCTTGGTTTTAGTTAATTGATTTTGTATGCCTTTTATCTGCTGCTCCTACATTAAGAGAAGACCATTTCAACAACCTTCTCCTCAACTTATCCAACTAGCACTTTGCATGCTAAATTAGGCACCTGTACAATTTCACCTGTTGTTGCAGTAATAAATTAGCTTCCCTTTTCGTAGCATTGGTTTTATTTACATTGCTTGATATTATGATGATCTGGGAAGGATACTCCTATGCTTGTACTGTGGTGCATCATTATGATGATGATGAGGATGAGTAATGAATGTAAAATGAATTATGCATGAATACATATTTTCCACTGATTTTAAGATGAGTGATTAGCCTGTTTAAAAAAAAAATTGAGCATTCATTTCAGATTGGTCATGATGCCAACAATTATTATTAATACATTCATAGTTCATCAGTTGCCTGTTTTGTGTTAGTTATCTACTATATTTAATAAAATATGTATAGTGCAATAAATCACACAGTAGCAGTAATGGAACGAATATAATTGTGACCACGCAAAATCTCACTTTGCCCCTTCTATTACAGTACAGCATTGCATTGTATCTTACAAGCAAACTTATCATTTTAATTTTATATCACTATTTCCCATGAAACAGTACTTTCGATTATCAGGTAAGAAGGGTATAACTGAGTGGCATACCAGTGCGGTGGAGTGGAATTTTTAAATATGCAGGTACTTGAACGAAATCCCGAAATCATCATCATCATTGATAAACTTTTGAGGGCGATGTGCTTATAGGAATATGCGATTTTATGTTTAATTTTTTTATATAACATTCATTTCCTTTGCTTTGGAACATTTTGGAATTTTTGGAAACCCTAGATGTCTATGATTGCAATCTAATGTTTTCTTGCGTGTGTCTTACTCAAAGTTTCTTGAGAGCCCATCAAGATGATGATAAAAGTGGAAATATGAAAAGTAGGTTTAAATAATTGTTTCACTGCAAAATACTTTGCTAATGGTGTTTTGCATCAATAATTGTTATATTCTTGCGGATTTAAAATTTATCCGTTTCTTTTCTGTCTCTCCATGGAGAATATTTGATTTTTAATGCATACCCATCTGAGATGGAACAACGAAGTAGCGTTGAGGGATTAGGGGGGTCACAGGAAGGTGATTGCTAAATTTGGTCATCCATGGAAGGTTCAAATGCTGATTTATTTCTAGAGGATCGTCATTTAATCGTATTTTTCAAGTTGCATGCAGGCTGAAAACAATTGTCTTCTTAACAGTCAAAATTCAAAGGATATTTTCTTAATAGTTGGACGCAGACTCCAAGCTGAATAATATCTCTTGCTTCGCTGTTATTCTTGTTCCGTGTTTACACACCCAAGGACGAATGTACCAAATTAACGATCCATACTCCAGTCGGCAGGATAGCGTTAACACTGTTTTCCATAACTAAATCAAATGGGGAGGCAGTGTTCATGTTCCCACAAAATCACAGATTATAGACAGCCTGGTATATAAACAAATATTATTGGAATACCTCCACGTCACTCTCGCCCAAGGGGGTTTGGCTGAAAATGTTTAAGGTTATAATTCATGGCAAATTCAAAGAAATTCGGAACAAAAGAGTGAACCGTGTCGGCCGGACAAACTGAAATAAAATAAAATAAAATAACAAATGACTTGCGCCAGTCATGAAAAGTACCAATACTCAGGTCCATTTTTCAAAATCCATCTCATGAGCTAAAGAAAGTTGAATTAATTTGTGGTTCCCATTACATAAAAAAGTGTAAAAGTGTTGGTGTTATATGAAAATTTGAATGGTCGCTCAGTTTGAGAGAAGTTTTGTTGCTTAAATGTTCTTACAAAAAATTAAGTTTTATTTATTTCTGCCAAAAACATTGAGGTAAAGACTCACGATTACAAGAATGTTCTCAGACAAAAAATGATATAATTAACAAGTTATGCAGTCTAAGTTGTGTACGCGAATAGATAGCATTGGACAACGAAGCAAACACTTACACTCGCACGACGTAGACGCGTTCTCATCATCATTGAATTTCGACCCTGGTTTTTGATTTTAAATGTAGCAGATATATGTATGTTGTATGTATAAATGTTCTGCAGTTTTTGTTGGATGTAATAATATATTGTTTTTATATGGACTATTTATTATGGAGCAAGATACGCGTGAATAAAATGATAAAAAGAGATTGATATAATCGCAATAATGGCAACTCTGAACAATGTTCGTGCACTTGTACAGTCAATCTCATCCTAACATGTTGATGTCACAGGCTCAAATACCTTATCGACGACACAAATTCATGACCGTGCCTAAGCTGGTCGCTGATGTTATACTCTTGTGGAACGGGATATTCTACATCCTCTGCCCTCACCGGCCCTTCACCCCAAGGACCTGCGAATGTGGGGTACAAACTATCGGTGGCATTCAGGTTGAGCCCCAAGGCCGTCAGATCAAAACCAAGAGCTAGCGACACTAGATTAGGATCTGTTTCCGCTACTCGGATGAAAGTTAGCAGCCCCACCATACCAAACTGGTCGTTTACCATACTTTTGGGAATATTTGTTACTTTTCCTGCGATTGATAAAATACAAAATGCAATGAAGCTACATATCATAAAACATAAAAAGGGAATCAGGTGTGCATGTCAGACCTATTCGAATAAATAAACAAAAAGTAAATTAAATTAAGGAAAAAACCAATTCAACAAAGCCCATAATATGCCATTACCGTCGGGAGATGTTAAAATTCCTCGTTTCCTCTCCACCCTTTCCTGACTCTCGCCTTGAACGGTATTACTACTAGGTGGGCGATTTTCCATTATTTTACCTGTCGTATCGTTGGCGCTACTTGTTGTCGGCATCGTTGTACCTGGCAGGGCGGGGAAATCTTCCGAGCTCATAGTGAAAGCACTAGACTCCGATTGAGGCGTCTTGACCATTCCTACTGTAAAACGTCAAATTAATTTCTTTAATAATATAATGAATAAATAATATTTTTGAGTGACACGCTTAGAGTCTGTCAGTCCAAAGCACAACTAGAATCGATCTGTGTATTTCTAGAAGTGCTGCCAAACAGATCCACGCACTACGCACCATATGGTTTGGCAGGCAAACTCTGATGATATGAGTCGTCAACTAGAATCGTTCTGTGTATTTCTAGAAGTGCTGCCAAACAGATCCACGCACTACGCACCATATGGTTTGGCAGGCAAACTCTGATGATATGAGTCGCCCTGTTGTAGGTTACGACTTGTTAACGACGGAAATTCCGACGGGTCGAGTATTTGAGGATGATGGTCTGAATTGGTAGGGTAACCTGTTGGCGTTCTTTGTCCACCCATTCCCAAAACTCCCATCCCACCAGGCATTGGACTAAACAAAATTCAACAAACAAGCAAATAAATATAATTATTATCCGCGCTATTGCTCAACATCAACAATAAAAATCCTCTCCTCCTGTTCTTTCTTTATCTGTCCAGCACGTTTCTACTTTCCATTGTCCTGTGAACTATTGCTGGTGCTACACTTTATGTAGTTCAAAGAAAATACATATCAATAGGTCACGGCGCATAATTTTCAGAATTTTGCACATGATTAATGAGCTGTGTAAATATCAAAATGTAGTACATGTGTCTGAAATGATTAATGCGTTATATGTTTACACTGAGTCTATTAAACACTTTCTGATGCATGTTTTACTTTCTTTTTCTTAAATGTTCATATTTTCATCAGTGTCAAGTGTCAATATCAGAAAGAGAAGCATTGTGTTTTAAAGAGATTAAGATATTCAATATTAGATATTAATTTCATTTTGTAGAGATTATTTCCGCGTGTAGTAGAAAGTGCAGCTGTGGAATTTTAAACTATTTGCGTGGGTAGATGCGTATTATTTGTAAAGTTGCCATTTGAATGGGATGTGAAAAGGTGAAGGAGACACCATAGATAATGGTTTTTCATAAAAAGTTACCACTAGTTTTCCATCCATCGATTATTAACCCAGGATCAAAATTGTATATAAAGCAGGTGCAAGAAACGAAACAATTACGTAAAAATGCATAAAGAAACGAAACCAGTAAGTCGGTTAACACTACATATATATTTAATAACATCATGTTTTTCATTTTTAGAGTTGTCTGAAAACGGCACAAATATTATCACACATGCGCATGAATGTACTACTATTCAATTTTATGAGAACTTCCGCACAATCGGCATAAAAGGCTTACCCAATTCCCAACATTCTTCTATCATGATGCCTCAGGAAGGGGGCATTTCTATTCATTCCCCCTGCTCCACTGGGCATTTGCGGCATTCCTCTATTCGGACTCAGAGGTGGGCCACCTAAATTCGACGGGTAGCCTCCACTTCCCCCAAAAGTGGGAGTTATATGACCTCCTAATGAACCGCTTCCTCGTGACATGGGCTGATTCGCCATAATAATATCGATGCTATTAAGGGTAACACACAAACTAGAAACCGTGACGACGCACACTTATTTGAAACTATACTAGTACTAATTAAATAATGGTCCAAAAAGACAACAAATCCAGGTGACATATTCTCCCTTCCAAAGAAACCGTAATTGTAATTTAAAACGTCATCCTCCCATTCTCATTTATATCGAACACACATTCAAGTAAAAATCTGCAAAAAAATCAATATAAATCATCATATATTTGTAATATAATGAGCTTAAAAATTAGCGGAAAACATTTTTGTTACGTATTATATTATATTATAGAACATTTATACCATCAACAATAAGAATACTAACTTTGATTATTATTTGTCGACGTCGTTGTCACCAGCAATCATTATCACAATGATTGTATAATATTTGGTAGTTATGATGTACTGATTTAACTATTAATGTTCATACTAATCCTAATTCAGTAATACTTTTTAGTTTCCAAGGTACATTTTCAATGGATTAGAACACTGCACTAATTTCGCACTGATGACAATGTTAACAAACGTTTGCAGTACAGCTCTAATAATTTACGAGAGAAAAATTGCTAGCTGTTCTTGAGCTTTATTTTTATAAATTAAATATTGTGCTACCTTTGTTCAACTTTATTAGACACAACCACAATTTAAACACTAATATTGTTTAACTTCATTCTTTAGTTCCCTTCAATCATTTAAAAAAAATCGAAAAATCCTAAATTGTTCATTAATTTATAAACTCCTAAATTTAAAGCGTAGATTGCACGATACAAGTGTAGTGAATACACAATAAGCGATTGTTCTTTACTAACTATTAACTATTATTATACATCATCGTGGTTTTAATACGTGGATCTTTCGGTTACGTGTTTTTCGTGATGAGCATGCTTTTTTTGTCTACAGTTAACTACTGTAATTGGTTACACTCCATTATAAATCGCAAACATTGTGCCACATTTAAATTGTTTATTTAGCTTAATGAAATTTTTTTCTTTCACTTTCTATTGTACTTTTCTCTTTCCCCTTTTGACAAAAACACGATAAAGTTGTACACTTGGAACGTTGAAAAAAAATCTTTATATATTTAATCCAAAGTTTGAAATCTCGATTAAAAATCTTACATTTTCTTTTAAATGTACATGGGACAGTATTATGTACAGATTTCTATTTTTACTATGACAAAAAATTCTAATTAATTAATTGCTCTAATCCTAATCTCAATAATGTTTTTGATGATAAAGAACACGATACTTTTTGATCGACGGGCTTCTTGTTGTGGTGATTTTGTTGTTGTTTTACTCGTTTCTTCACAGTTCCCGTTCCCATCTTCACTACTCGTCTTTTTATACACACACACAATCAGGAAACCAAGATACACATACAAATAACATCAGCCCAGCATCTCATCTCTTAGTTTTCTATTCATCGTTCATCCACAAAATATAAGCATCTCTCTTTCTCTCTCCCTATCTTATTGACTTTTTCCCCTGCTGCCTGTGTTGCTAGAATACACAGTTTATAATACTTATCAAATCATTCGTTTCATAAGAAAAACTAAAACACAAAATTAAATGTAATATGGAAATGGAAAATGTAGTACTACATGTTAAAAAATTATATGTACTATATATAATGTTAAAAATTGTACAACAAACAAAATTTCAAGAATTCGCGGTTTCTCAAACAACCAAATCCGACTGATTGTCTACCTTCTTGTGTTTTGCCATTTTTCTTCATTTTTCCTTTATCATCAGCAGCAGAGGACTATATTTGACTGCATAATATTCATGTAGTAACAAGGCCACTAAAAAAGTGCTCTGTGTTGTTGTTGTTGTTGTAGAGCGTTGTCGGGTTAGCCTCTCGGAAGTTTTCGCTATCCACTCTTTTCTTTTGTTATTCTTAATGTAAGTTTTGTAACATGTGAGCAGATATGCGAGAGAGAGGGGGGAGCTCACACAGCTCACCCAAACATTTTATACACATATGTGTGCGTGTAATGGCAGCCCTGGATATATTTCACTGAGCCTTTACTCGTATATTTTGTACATGGGACAGCATCATGGAATTGAATGTTAATATTATTGGGTGTCAAGTATTAAATAGCATTTTATTTTTCGAGAGTGCTGTTCACAAGCAAGGTAAAAATGGTGGGGCTTTGTGCGTAGGGAAATTTGTTGCTAGGGTTCATTATGAACCAATCCGTTTTTCTTTTTGTTTGGTTGGTGTTGTGTTGGTTTGATATTAAACACTGATAATAATATTATTATTATTCTTGTTATTTTCATTTCACATTCACAATAATACCTCGCTGGCTACTTTAATATACCTAGCTAAAAGACTGGAAAATTTTAATATTTCATCAGAAAAAAGAGAAAAGTGGGAAGAAATATCTCACGTAGTTTTAAGCAGTTATGATCGGGGGAACCACTTTCATTGTCTTCCTTTGACCGGCATGTATAAGTATGTGTGTTTTGTTGATGGTCTACTCTAATTGGTTAAGGGCCGGATGGGTAAGCCTAAGCTGTCATATGTCATAGTACAAATAATATTGTGTGGGGGATGTGGATATGAGCATGGAAAGATTGGATAGGATTAATTTTAAAAAAAAGTCTTTATCATCGTTTCATACTCTGCATTTACTCCGCATTTATCATTTACAAAATAAATCAAAGATGTTGATATGGAGTGTGCGTGCCGTGAATGGGTTAATAGCAGACAAAGGAACGAATGAATGTTCTTTGTTCTTGATGCCTTGTCAGTGGCGTGTGTGGTGGTGTAAGTAGTAGAGAAAGAGAAGGTAAAGTATACTTTGAAAGGTAGGTCAAGGTCCTCCTCAGAGCTACTCAATGGTTTCTTCTGGAAAGAATTTTTCCATTCCACTTGTTTATCAAAGCAACTTGGTGGTACGGATCTCCCAAGTATGTAAAGTATACTTTGAAAGGTAGGTCAAGGTCCTCCTCAGAGCTACTCAATGGTTTCTTCTGGAAAGAATTTTTCCATTCCACTTGTTTATCAAAGCAACTTGGTGGTATTACACACGTAAATTTACTGCGAAAAGCAGCAAAATGTAAATGTGCTCTGCTGATAATATTGATGATAATGACAAAAAAAGAGAAGAAATGACATGATGAAACGAATCATGAATCATGCTTATTTGTCAGGAGAGATTATTGGTTCGTCGAATATAAAATGCAATTCACGTTACCAGTCAAAAACTATTGTTCGTGTGGTATTTTTTTATAATTTACAGTAGTCTTCACACCTCGATGCTTACCTAATTGTAAGATGCTCTTACTTATTTGCTACATTTTTACCATTTTGTGTAAATACTCTGAATTTGTCAATGATGTGCATGAATGATACCCGGTTTAATCCATAATATGGATTCCATTTACTCTTCTTGACTGACGTTTTTGTAATTGCGAGTTTTGTTCCCTATCTTTTTTACAGCGCAGTGAATTACAACGGTACGTACTATATTATTGCTAAAAAAAGCCAAAAAGCATCATCATTATTATGACTATATGGACAAAGGCTGATATGATGAAGCGATGAAAGCTGCTATGTACATGATGGCGACTTGTTGAGAGCCCCCCTCCCAAAAACAAAATGCCAGAAAGTGTATTAACGATTTTTGCCTAATTTTTTAAGAGGTTTATTCATTCAGCGTTCACCACACAAAATACTGCATTATGTATGTATGTACATAATATAAGAGAGCAATTTTGACAGACATGCCAATAATCATCATATCTATCATGAATGATAGTAATAATATGCATGCAGAATAATGCATTTTAACGCCGTGCCCTTCGCCGCTTGTTTCTTGGTCTTTTGGTTTCTCCGGTCATTATTCCCCTCTCTTCTTTTTCCTTCTCTCGAATTTATACATGTATTTCTATTACTCCATAAAATGATATGTAGTAATAACAAACATCCACTCTGTCGTTGTGTTTTCATTATCGCATCATCATCATCATGATATGATGATATTCATGTCATGCTAAAAAAAACTTTGTGTTGAATCATCATGTTCTATCTCCACATATTCTAAAATTCTACATATATACAAAATTACGAATATATAATACCATGGTTTTGTCGTTGTGTTGACTGCAGTGTAGTAGTTTAGTAATATAGTAGGTATGCACTATTATAGTAGTAGTGTGGTCGGCGTGGTTGACTACTTACTTCATACCTTAGGAAGAAGTACAAATGCTTGCTTGTCTGTTCATCTTGCATACTCA
The DNA here is from genome assembly GCA_027744095.1 of Zhuqinia jingwanae. Taxonomy (NCBI): domain Eukaryota; kingdom Metazoa; phylum Arthropoda; class Collembola; order Entomobryomorpha; family Paronellidae; genus Zhuqinia; species Zhuqinia jingwanae. The sequence goes on along the minus strand of JAHZNC010005207.1, from coordinate 7,019 downwards.
ACGACTCAACTTTCCAGACCTTTCTTTAAGTTTTTGCCTGTTAATAACACGTAGATTAAAAGAATTGGACTAACTAAATTGTCCTCGAGTGGAAAATGATATAATGGATGCATCGTCTTGATCTTGAATTGCGGCTTTTCATATATCAGCGTTTACCGTAAAGCAAGGTCAAGGAATACACCAACCCAACATAAATCCAGCGGATTTGTTTCAACGTGCCCCAAATACATTAAACGATATCATAGTGCCCCGCCATGGACACGTCCAATTTCCAGCATACTACTACATAAAACGTTACGAGTACAAGTCCTCACGAGATTTGCCCAGTTAAACGTTTAAAAAATTTAAACAAACGGAAACTTTAATCTCCAGCAGCAGTAGGAAAAAATTTGGTGAACGCTTTCAGCAGCGCGTTTTTTCCTGCTTGTCATATTTTTTCATGGAGAGTGGCAGCAGTAGTGTGTGGTCTTTGGTCTTGGTTTTTTTCTTCTTCTCTTCACGTTCCATAAAAGAATATATAGAAAATTCTACAGTCTGACTCTAAAGTCTGCCTTGAATGATCATGATTCAGTTCTGATGAAACCAAGAGGAGACGAAAACTTTTCTGTGATGTAGTTTAGTAGCTCGTGTGTGTATTTGGTACTGTTGTTGTGCCTTTGTGCAGTATCGAAATCCCCGGGTGCCTGCCTACTGCACTACCAATCCTTCTCTTGTGCTCATTCCACTCGGTTTCCCTTTTGTTAGGTTTTTAGGTGTAAACGCAGACACTCACACAAATACATTTATACTACACGAAGTATCATCTCGTCATCGCATCATCTTCACACAACTATAGGACAGCAAGCAGAGTTAAGTAAGTGTAAAAACGAATTAAATATAAAATTTCTAACTTTTCTAACAAAATTAAGTATAAAGTTCAACTATGTAGCATGGCACAAGAAGAGTTTGCATGCGTAGTTAACATTTACGTAACTTGCATTAGGTTATTATTTTGTGTATATGGTTTGATGGAGTTGGATTAAGCCATCTCACAATTTTTATACGTATATAATTTTTTTTTCTTGCAGGGTTTTCGGCATCACGGCCTACTGGAAAGTTCTCACGGGTTCATTGCATTTAGTAGCTGTAAACTTTTAGCCAAATAAGCTCATTTATTATTTTTCAAACAAGCTCATTGGGGCTTTGTTCTTTTCGAGTTTTGATTTTTCTACTGGTGCAGTTTTTAGGAGGATTCTTTTTAGTTGTGGACTTGCCAAAGGAAGCGTTTGGTGAGGTAAGTATTCTTTTTATTTGCATGGATTTAAATTTTTGAAAAAAATTTGCATAATCTATTTTTATTTATGTATTTCAAATTTCAATTGTAATATATGATCTTTATGATTATTTTTGCAGTGACGTGTCTTCCTATTTTAAAGCAATAATAGCAATGCCAGCAGCAACGACGACAACGACAGTTGCCCCTGAGCCACCTCAGCAACAGCTTTGGTATAGGCCCACAGGAGACAAAGTTTTAGAGCCTTTTTCATCCTCGATTACCGCAGCCGAGCATAAAATACGTAATTTGGAAAAGAGGAAACTAAAGCTAGATCAATACCGTAATGAACAAGCCGAAGGAAAGACCCTTAATGCCGATCAACTTGCCGCTGTCGCAAAGTACAATGAAGTCATTCAAGTTTTGGAACATAATCGGGAACTGGTCTCTTGCCTACGACAAGTCCATCAACAAACAATCAAGTTTATAAAGCAGGAACTGAGGAGGGAGAATGCCGAGAGAAGCAAGTTTTTACTGTCATTGCAAGCCGGGCTAGATGAACTCGTAAGACATAATTAAAGAAAAAAAAAATTACAATTTATAGCCACTATAATCAATAAGTCAGACGTCAGAGTGTTAGTTACATCATCATCAATATTACCTGTTTGTAGCAAAACCAAAACGTGCAACATGATTTCCTGGTTGGTGAAAATGGTGCGCAAAAGCTAAGCAAAGATGATCTTGTGGAATTGACCGAACTGTCTAAGGTTTTGAAGCCTTCCCTGAGGGAACCCGATTTCACGTTGAAACTTGATGCCGGATCGGAACTGGTTGCGAAACTTTTTGGTAAGAATTTGTGCAGGAAAATAAAGCCTTTTATTATTTGCGTGTGATTATGGAAATGGTTTGCGCTGTGGAAATTATTACATTCTTTTGTTATATAATATTATTATATAATAAACGAATGTAATAATTTCTTTATTATTATAATAATAATATTCTTTTTAACGTTTCAGAATCGAGGGGAAAGGTTAACAATAAGCCCAGTCAACAAGTCAAGTCCCTAATTGACTCAATAGTTGAAAGTCAATATTTTACATCTGGTCCTGCTACGTCTGTTCCTATTGAAACTGTTGAAGACATTGTCCCGCCCGCACAGGAAGCTCCTAATTCGGTTCATGTACCAGAAGTACCAATTGGTAACAACCCGGTCCCCGCTCAAATGATGATAAGCCAGGTAATAAGGCTTGCATCAAAAGATTTATTAGCATCCACTTACAAAGTGGATGTGCTTGATTGAATGTTTAAGAAATCATAGAAATGAATGAAAAAACTCTTTCATTGATTACTTAGATGGATCCAGCACCGTACAGCTTTATGCAAGAGTCCCAACTAGAAATCGAGTCCCCTCATATGGATCCAGCTGTCGTCGCGGTCTCCTCATATGCCCCTCCTCCTCCACAAATTCAATCACAACCTGACGCTAATCACGTATTTTCCGCGGAGCCACTCGGTGAAGCCATTAACGCTATTCAATCCGGAGTTCGAGAATTGAATATGAATAACCACAATAATATGAATTCCCATAATGGCGAAGAAGAAGCGGACTGGGAGGATAAAATGGCTGTCACAACTTTTAATGCTAATTCCGCTGTTAATGGGAACATGAAAGACGAAGACGGTGAGTTGATATACACAAACAAATTCACAATAAGGAGAATACATTGTTGTAAACGTATGTAATGAAACGTGTAATGTATTGTTTGTAGGTATTGGAGATGAAGTTAATAGGGGTTCCTTCAGGGGTAGGGGTGGCAGAGGTCGTGGAGGTAGAGGCACCGGTTATAATGGATACGGAAACACAAGACCACCTAAGAGCAATAGAGGTGGTTTCAATCAGAATCGTTATTTCCGCGCCGATAGAATTGGGCAGGGCGAGGCTCCTGGTGAGTATACCAACAATGCTCCCAAATTTGTTTTTTCACACATGTGCCATTAAATACTTATGTATGAATCTTTTATACAGAAACTGCTGAATACCGAGGCAAAAGCGGAAGGGGGGGATTCTCGAGGTCATTCAGAGGAGGTAACGGTAACGCACCTCAGTCATCTGCCGGTGGACCACCACGTCGTGGGGGCCGTGGCGGCGGAGCCCCCAAATCTTTTAACGGCATTCACGAAAACCGCTCCTCAGCTGAATAACTGGCTTCCCTTCGTAGCAAGAATTTCAGCAGACTGGCTAATTTTGTTCTCAACTATTTTAAAAACAATATTTTGAACTGGTAGGCGTATTACTAATACCGTTATCGTAATTGTTTATGAATTTTTAGCATACATATATATTCTACTATGGTATTCATATTTTCACTGTGTACCGGTAGAAATATTTATGCGAAACACGTCACGTCACATAATACAAAAAAAAGAAAAAGAAAAGAAAGCACCTACAACAAAAAAATGCCATCATCATCAAAACAACCACTGACTTTGTTTTATGATTATTATCCAAAAATTCGTGATCAATAAAATAGTCCTACAAGTCTTGTGTTTCGTTGCCTATTTTAATCAATTGTTCCTAAGTTTTTTTTCAATGTTCGTTTACGTATAACTTTAATTATAAATTATTCTGAATTTTCTTTATTGACAATTGGGTTCTCAGTAATTGAATTGCAGTTCATTTTATTGCTTTTTTGTTATAATTATCAGTATATCATTAATTCTACCACTATTCCTACACATTACTATTCTTTTTTTGTAAATTGTATTTGATTTTCGTATCATCTTTTTAAAATGCATTTGTAACAGTTAGATTTAATAAATATGAGAAATGCAAAACTTTTTTTTCATGGTATGATACAGATAATTGTGCGTGTAATAGCAAAATTATAATGGCTTTCCAAAAAAGAAGAAGCAGCACTATCAAAAACGTATTTCTTGAATATTTCGCTTTTCTCTCGATACGACTCTTCGTTGGATTGTTTGTTGTTACTATTATTATTGTTCAAGATTGCGGCCATTGTCGCGTCATTCCAAGGAATTTGCTAATTATAATTTGTTAGCACCCACTTTCTCTCATTGCTCATCATTATCGTCATCACATTAAAGTCAAGTAAACGCCAAGTAAAAAAATATCAAAAAGAAAATCCTCCTCTTCTGCGGTGTTCTCAGATTGTCTCTTTTTATTAACTGTCAAATTAAAAAAAATGCCTAATTCATTGTTAATTAACATTAAGTCAGTTAAATTGTTACTAAAGATGTATTCGTACGACATTTTACTAATTAATGAAGCTATACACGAAAACAAAGTACGCTGCGTGTGCGTAGTATATGTATATTCTGCTTGAGCAATATATATATATACCTACATAATATTATAGTGGTGGCCTATATCTATATTTAGTTTTATTAATATTAATTCATAATACATACACATGCCAACAAAATATATTCATAGTATGAAAAGTAGACACTAAATTACAAGTATTTATATTTGTGCTGCTTATACTACTCTGGAGACTCAGCCACATCAGCACGTTTAAGCGTAGAATTTAAATGCTTAAATAATAAATAATTAATTTAAAGAAGAAGAAGATATAACAATTATATATCAGTAGCCTATTGTGATCTGATTCCCGGGACGTTGAAAAATGAGCAGGAGTAAAGATTTTTTTTCAAAGCAGACAAGCATATTATAAACAATGAGGTACTTTCAAAAAAAAAGTTAAATAAAAAACTATAAATTAGTAATTTTTTTCAAAGGGTCAACAACACACAAATTTTTTGGAACCTTACTTTGACCAAACCTTGCCAAGTTTTAGATAAGTTTTACGGAGTTGCTTGTAAATTATATAATTTGAAAAATTAAGAAAAGAAGAGAAGAACTACAACAACAACCACAACAACATACTACTAATAATGTTAATGTAATACAATAACTGTAAAAGTCAAAGAACACACATGTGCTTTATATATTATTCCTAAGAAACAATTAGTAGGGACAATTTATTGTGGATTTATTGGATCATCTTGTCTGTCTCTCTATTATTGTCTGTAACTGCTTTGTTTAAAACACATCAAAATACTAACTATCATTGCCATTGTTGTATTCAGATTCTCTGTAAAAAAAACACTACATAGCAATATTATTTGTAAGCAAAAAAGTGTCTTCAATTATTATTTTTTATAATTGTAGTTAGTGTAAGTATACTCAATACTCACTCAGTTTAACCACGTTGGTAATCCAGAGATCCACGACCAAAGAATTTTTAATTCGTAATTTGTAAAAAAAAACGTTTTTTATTTCAAAATAATGTTGAATTCAATAATAATAATAATAATAATAATAATAGGTATATTATACCATTTTGTTTGATTACTACCTCGTCCTCTTAATTAATTAATGTCCAGCTACTCTAGTGTAAATTCTACGCACTAGCATGCTTTCTTAATTTTTCCAATTTGCAATAATAAGAAACGAAGAAGCTGCTAGCATTTAAGAAATAAAGTTCCGCATTTTTTTACTAAGACAAGATTAGTGTTCATCAAATTTTAATTGCATTGCAATATTTTACACTTTTCAATTGTTGCTTATATATATGTATAGGTAAGCCTTTTTTAGAAAAAAACAACAACACAAAGACAACAAATGAGAAGACACTGTTTACGTTTGGCTGAGCTGGTCTCACGTACTAATAAATTGTAACACTACGGATTTGACTTTGACGATATTATGATGATGACTGATATGACATGACAGCCAATTTGGGATGAGTCAATCAATACCGATTTTTATTATTAAATTGGTTAGTCCGCTACAACTTCTTAATGATAATAATGATAGTAATAATAATAAAGTGTTCGTTCATAATAATTCAAATCAATTCCGATTATAATACACATGATATACATAAATACTACCATGTTTAATGTGCCGTTGTTCATTCTGCCGCGTTTAGTAATTAATTATTATCATAAATAACAACAAATAACAAAACATGACATTACATAATGATAAGTAATATTTTATCTTTGTTATGAATATAAATTGTTATCCTGTATTAATTAATTAATAGCACAATATGATTATCATTATAATTTTTATGTGCATTTAAAAGTATACAAAATACAAAGCATATGCGTCACGTTGTTGAGTAGTAGCAAAATCGCCAACTTTTGTAAAAAAAAACGAACAATAATTTAATATAAAATTAGCAATACGTAAAATACTAAAAATAATTAGCTAACAGAGTGTTTAAAAACAGAACATTATATGAGAAGAAGACTACATACATAACACAGAAAGAGAGAAAAATAAATGAACAGAAGTCTACGTATAGTTCAATATATTAAAAAAAATACTTGATTTTACAAAAAAAAGTTATTGCACAAAAACGGTTGAAATTTTAATTGAAATTTTTAATGAAAAAACCTTCTTTTAGGCGTATTTCCAGCTAATTGGCAACTAAGCAATCTGTTTTACAGTTTCATTATATCAAGCACACTTTTCGAATTCATGTTTCCAATTCCAAATCATTGCGGACGGGTGGACCTCTCGTTACATTATTATCGACGTTGTTTCATTGTCATCATGAATCATTACAGAGAGGTAAAATAATGTACAATAATAAAAAAACACTACAAATGCCACCTCCCTCTCCGCAAGTACTTTTAACAAGGAAATCATTTACCGCAGCCTCTTTTCTTGAATTTTTATCGGGTGTCGTTTCGGGTGGTATTTACTGTTTGTTGATATGTTGTGCTACTACTA
>JAHZNC010005206.1:0-11341 GCA_027744095.1 Zhuqinia jingwanae | reverse complement strand
AATTTCTTAGCCATGATATAGCATGCATTTAAGAACGTGATGCTCACGTTTGGTCTGTATTTTTCTTTTGCAGTCTCACATTCCCCCGAAAATAAAGCTTTTGAACAAAACAGTCGTTGTTTCTATGTTGTACTTCACGTGTTAGACAAATAATGAAGGGGACGGGGACGAAGGTTCACTCCAACACGTCAAACTTTTCAGTTATGCATCAAATTGCTCGAAATTTTGCATGAACATCAAGGAAGAATGAGTCTATATGCGTGGTGGTCACTCGTAGAATTCTGTGTTGAACGGGTTGAATGGTTTTAGAGTTATCAAATAAACCATGTGAAAGTTCATTTGGGTCCGAGAAATAATGATAACATTTTTATTTTCAACGATTAACGACTGCAGTGCATTCTTGCCTCATGTTCATGCAAAATTCCAAGCCAAAATACAAATTCGTACAAAATTGACGAAATTGAAGTAAAACTTGATTATTAAGATATGATTTCTTATTCTTGTTGCTGTTTCAAGTGCCTCTCTTATGTATCATTTACAAACACAGGCACGAGTCACGATTTATCCACCAAGGATATGCAGTGAATGATCCAATTTTCAACTTTATATCCATCTATAGAGTTGCGTACATCAAAATCATATAGCGTTGTTCTTTTATTAATGTAGAATACTACTACATGCATACATACTAATAAATCACACTATCAACTAACTACTGCCATGTTTTCACCTATGTATTTAAGTTAAAATTAAATAGATGAGCAAAATAACACCTTTTATAAATATCAGAATATAACAACCGAAATTTGTGATTGATAACATAACCATAGCTACACAGTAAATTGTATGCCTGCTGGCCCCTGCTGGTATGTTGAATTGCCTGATTCTCCATTCTTTCTGCATGCATTAAGTTGTAAGTATTGTATTACGACTATTACGAGTACGAGAAAGACAGATAATATGTATGTATATATTATCCATGCATAATATACAATATCTATATACAAGGTGACGTACATCTCGGTGATTTACCTAGGTTGGTTGTTCTTGTCATTCCGCACTATAAACTATATTGGTAGGCTGTTTGGTTTTATATATTTTCCAGGATTTCCATTTAGTTGGAAGAGAAAACTGAAATATATACATTATTTATACACACATATGTCAGTGACATAGTGTCACGTTGCATCGCACGTTAGCTGGTCACGCGAACATGTGCATGGTCGCCTCATCCATTCTCTACCACTTCAGGTAAAAGGATAAAACTACATTTTGTTTTTATTCCATATCAATCATATCATCGTCGGGTAAACAATGAACGTGACAACATAATGTTTTTTTTTAATTCAGTCAACTCAATTGATACTCATAACTGCTCAAGACAAGAGTTAATGATATCAAGTTTCCCAATAAACGCCCATATGCGAATGTAAAATATGCCACTCTGCTCATCAACAATGAAAATCCAATTCATATGTCCCATCATCAGTGTACAAAATTCGCAATCGCTAAAAATCACGCGCAAAAGTAATAGTAGGTAATCATCATTACGTGTATAAATAATGGAACATATTCAATATCAATAATTATTTAGTACCCCTGAAAAAATTATTAAACTAAGTGAATTTCAATGTTGTACTTTATCATTTACTGAAAGTTAAGTATAGTATTAAAATTACTAATGTCTAAATGCAATAATAATAATTATATACATTTCAAAGCCAGATTCCTTTATGTTTAAACTTTACAGGCATTCTTATGCTGTTATATAATGTAGCTAGAAGGGGAGGATATGTATGTATTTAGATGGACGATTTTTGATTTTCGTTCGATGAACCATCTAAAAGGGTCATGATTTATAACGTCAAAAATTGTTGACCTATAGTGATGAAAGGAAAATCCAAGACTAGGACACAAGTTGCCAAATTTGGTATATAATTAGAGGCCTTAGCTTAGAATCCTACTGATTGTCAGCCGTCAATATTCACTCATCCCGCGGGGAAGTTACGATGGAAACTTTAATTTTTTTTACAACTTTAACCTATAGTATGTAGCTCTTGATAAGTTACGAATGAAACCACTATATTACTTTAAATCCATCTTGGAGGTGCTTATCTTCAGGTGCCCAAATATTTTATTTTCGTCAATGCAAGTAGCAAGTAACATATCATTCGATAGATCTTATTGAGCAAGGAAATATGTGTTTTCGCAACTCGCGACTACGTGTATACATATGTATAGTAGTTTTATTTTTATAGAAGCCAGCAGTGTGGCTAATTGTATATTTATATATTGGACACCACTGATTTTTGCACCACAAACCAATAATAAAAGCTCAAACTTATATTTATGCAGTAGTTGTGCACCTACCTATCCACGTAATTTAAGGTAGGTAATATTCCTTTTTGCTAAATGTTTTGTTTGGGTTGGGTATTTAGTAAATACTATTTACAGATGAATTAAGTGTCAAATTAGTAACCTTCAAAAAAAAAATTTTTGGAAACTGATAATGGAGAAAGTAAGTTATTTTCTCCATTATCAGTTTCCAAGCGGGAAACATTAAACTGAGTCTGCTTACCGTAAAAAATCAAACGCTCTACGAGTTGCAATTACCTCATGTAACAAAAGAAGTTGATAAGATAAGGCTTTGGGAAAATTTGCAATAAATGCATAATGCATATTATATGCAACCTTGCTAAGTTCACCCTAAACGCAGAGCTGAAAGCCGAATTGCTTTCATCGTGCAGGTGACAAACGAAGTCTCATGTTTCATTCATCCTAATCCTTTAAAGGTGAAAGGAGCCATGTAATGAGTAAACACACATGCAATAATATGCCATGTTCAATGTTAGAATTGTTAGCGACAAAATAAAATGTATATAGAAACCGTTATTGATATATTGGACCTGTCAAATTGCCTACGTTTCTACAATTATTTGGTACGAGTTTGAAAGTTTTACTCAGTTTAACCATTAACAATTAATTTTTAAATGTACAACACCTTCAATTAACCATTAACAATTAAATTAATTGTTAATTGAATTAACCAAATTAAATTATTAATCCTTCAACTAGTTAACCCTGGTTTTACTCAGCCAACAAAGAAATGTTTCATTGTGCCCCATATTTTTTTTTAAATAATAATATTTTCCCAATTAATAAATACTGAAATTTACCTTCCATTCTTTGGTGACTTTTGAGCAATGAATTGAATAAGTGATTATCTTATATATCAATTGCATTTTCGTAGCATAAAGTTTTAGATTTTGAATTACACACTCAAACATCCATGATATATTATATGTACCAGTAGCAAACAGTTAAATGTACGGTAGAATTTTTTCTAAGCATTAAGTATTTTTCTTGAATATGCTTTTTAGCCTGTAGTAGGCACATGTGCGTGTAGCAACATTTTTTGTTTTTAAAGGAGCGAGAGAAAGCAGAAAACCCGAGAATTGTGAAGCGTGCTCTCTAACGTGCCCCATCAACGAAGGTGAAAACATTGTCGTACACGTGAGTTTTGCTCGGCTTTCCTAGTATTCCGTGGAACATTGGGACATAAGGAAGGAGCAAAAGTTTATTGCTGCTAATTTAAACGTGTTTTTGTAGTTTCATTTCTTTCCTGTAAAGTACGCAATTATAACTCACTATATTACACGTTCCCTAAGGAACCTTGGATTTTAGGTTTTCCTCTAGTAGATAAAGTAAAGCACATCTTTTTCCACTTTATCTGTATATCGTACATAAATAATATGTTTATGTACCTAATGTTGAATGTACCTATACATATATACGGTAAAAAAGGGAATATTTTCGGTTTCACTGGAAAAACGTGAACCTTTCAATTACAAAATTATAGCATTAAACTCGCAAAATGTATCTTAGATGCTGCACCTTTTTTTGCGAAATGTGTAATAAATAACCCCCCTCCATTAACGCATTTCATATCTGCAAATTCAATGCAATTCACCCAATTTCATAGATTACTATTAATAATAACCTTAATCTAACCTTTTTACTGTAATTTACTAATTTACTATTGTGTTTTTATTTTTGTTTGTGTATCCAAAAAAATTTACCCATATTTATGGGGAGAAAAAGTTTTTTCTGTCAGTTGGCAACTTCGTCATGCGTGCTTCATACGGGATCCAAATGGATTTTTTATCATTGTCAGAATTAAACTAGCAATGGATTAGTAATGTAATTTAAAACTACTAGTGAAAAATATGCAAGAACCTCTTGATCATTGTATAAGGTTTGAATTTTAACCAACGTTGCTATGTATTTTGCGTCGCACGATTTTGAGGGATGTGTTTTACGATACGGTTCAATAATTGATGCGTGGGTGAAGTTTGGAAATTCGTAATCCATTGGCTTATGATTATACTAAACTTAACCCACAAACCACACGACATACAATTCAACAATTTAGTCGTTTGCAGAGAAGGTACAAAGCATTGAAACTGAACGCAAGTAAAGCGTGTTCAAAAGTTGAAGCAAAAGCATTTGGGGTTATTTGTTTTACTGAATCATTTCATATACATTTGCATATTCCAAACCTAATTATTTCATTAATTGAATTCAGTGGCAATTGCAAGAATTTTATTTTAAACACGTGAAAATATAAGGAAAACAGAATAATTTTGATTTGATTTAAGACATATTTATCCACAAATCTCTCTCTCTCTCTCTACCTTGTAGATAATAGCTGATAAGTTATAATACATACCCATACCTCTGCAAGTGTATAGTGTATATTATAATTAGTGTTGTGACGAAGCTTTCATTGGTCGGCAAGTAAAAGTACACAATATTTTATCTCTAATCTTGATCACCCGTAAATACGTCAACGTCATCAGATCAGCATGTTGTTACGTTTGGAAATGAAGTTAAAATCAGGCTCACTATCACCATATCACATACACGTGTGGATGAACATGCTGCTCTGCTGCTACGCGTGTCTTTTACAGTTTGTCTTTTTGTACACGTTTACGTTTTGCCATACCATTCACCATTATCACATTGCATATTTCGCAACCAATTTTATCTAATTCCTGTTACTGTCTAAATTAGGCACTCTAAAATGAATGATTCCTTCTTGTTTGTTATGATATACTAACAGCATAACAACCATTTTTTCAATACTTGATTTACAAGCATATACATATATGTACCTATGTTGCTATAAAGTATATAGTCGTGTGTCGTGTGTGTGGTTATCTCAGTCATTTTCCTTCATGGTCCTCAAACCAACATTATTGCATTAATTCTTGGAACCTATACTGCAGAAACCACAACAGATGCATGTGTAATAATTAATTATCCAATATTTCTTTATTAAATTCTTTCAATACTTTCATTAAAAACTACAGCTCTATACATCCACATGAATTTACAGAAATGGTGATTGCAATATTATTCCTTAGATAGAGAGAAAAACATCAGTGTAAACGCGGCGGAGAAATAACAAAATTTCCACAATGTTGAATGCAGCAGTTATGTTTCTACTCTATTTTCAATATTAAATATAATATTGAATACCTATATGCACATGGGTAGATATGTATCCTTCTATTTTTATGTGTATGAATTAATTTGACTAAAAAACGAGTTAGTTGGAATGATATGATTATTAAGACTCATAATATCTATGCAAGCATAGGTATTTTCCAAAGCTCAACTTGTACTTATATAATACAAGGTGATATTTTCTATTACATATGTATGTAATGTGCAATAGACTCGTTTTTTCCTCTACTCAAAAACCAAACCCTTCCAAATCGCATGACATGACCATGTACAAACTTAAACTCGCCTCATTACTTTCTCATTTACCTCTCCTCATCATCATAATAGTTGGTTGCATTAACACTTACATGCTAGCATTAAACATTCACATTCAACCGCATATTATACATGCTGCCCTCATATTGTCAAACCAAACCTCATCATCATAAACAGAAACATTCAGTCACACACACACACACACTCCTTTTTTTTGCATCATCGATGCCGTATGTGTTCCTCCAGAGAATAAGCCACATTTACATTCACGTTTTCACTCACGCCACACGCCACGCAATAATATAGCAGTATCAATGTTTGTTACAGACTCTTCCTACATATTATACATATTAATGATAATGTATAGACTATAAACGAGATTTTAGGCGTATAAAAATGTATCTTTACAAGTCAATGAGAGGATTATTAAGATATTTTTACGGTTGTTGTTGGTGTCTACCTACTAATACCTAATTGGTAATTGTACAGCTTTTTGCGCTATTTATATATAGCATTCAATCCATTCATCAACATCACAACTAGCTCATCAACAACATCATGTATACATGACCACCGTTTCATTTTATTATCATATCATTCGTCATGCGACTCAAACGTTTTAGCTAGTAACCAGCTAAACTGCGTATTTAGTCAAGACAAGCAAACAACTTTATTAAGTGTGTACGCACTGACTTTACATTCAACAACATTACAACAACATATATGGAAATTATTACTTGTTAATCTCGCCTTGATTTTCGACACGTTTTTCGTTACAACGCCTTGTTCCATGCATGATGATCAGCTCGTTGACGCATAATATCATCTTGTGAAAAAATGTTTAGTATTTTAGATGAATCAAAATGTTTAATTGGAATTTGCACCAACAAAATTAAACCACCAATGACCTTATTCGTTTCATGACAATATTTAAATCGTTATTTTGCATATATTATTTTCATTGTTTTTTGACATTTTTTTGGCTACTTGGTCGAAAACTTTACTGCTAGTCACTAGTAAAATATTTAATGCGGAAGTAAAATATAAATCATTTTAGTGATGTGCTATAATGCACAACCGGATAAGCAATAAAATTATTTATAATTTCTATCAGTTTAAATTTTCAGACTACTATCTAATTTGAATTAAACCGTATTATAAATTAGGGAAATGAAAAAATATGTCAAGTTTTAATAGCAGGTATGTTCAAGAATTTACTGCACACTCAATCAATCCTAAAAAAGCGCCGTAATTTAATATTTGGAATAAAACGCACTTAATGTTTGGCAGTTTGTATAGAAAATTTATCAATCAATAGTTCTTGCACTCCATCATTCAGTGCAGCACAGTTAGCAAAACACTCTGTGACATGTAGGATCTTGCATTGGATCGCGGTGTGATAATCATTATCATTTCATGATGAAGACGAACAAGATTGTGTCTCTTCTGCATATGTACATCAATTATCCATTATCTATGTAGGTAATAATTTATTTTGTTCCTCGTGGATGAAACAGGCGACGAGAAAATATTAATTAACCTTGACTCTCTCGAAGTCAATCACAGGAATGAAATGATGTACAATAACGCAACAATAAATAACTACACTCGTTTAACATAACCACTTGAGGTTTGCTGTTAGTGGCTGTATCAGCAACAATAAAATGTAATATTAGTCCTCTAGAAATGCATACTATTCATTAGAGTTAATTGATTATTAATCAGTCATCCCAATCAAATTCCTCAATGAACAATACACCATTATTATAATTATAGAACCCAGACATTTTGTTCTAGCATCGTTTAGATATATTACTACGGGACTTATATTTTATAGATCACTGAATTTCCCCCCATTAATAAAATGCACACATGAGCGCGATTTTTTGCATGTACATACCTAGATAAATTTTGTAATAGATTTTCTTCGACGATAGTTTTAAAACATTCCATCGTTAAATTAAACTCCCTGAAACACGTTGTGCAAAAACTTAAAATCGGGTTAAATTCAGTCAGAATCTATTATTGTCATCCTTTTATATTATACCTGTATTTGAATTAACTTCATTCAATTCTTTTATATGAAAATTATGCCTATAGCAGTAACATTCTTATGCCTAAGTACATAGGTATGTATGTATATTATGTAGGTATGGTAACGTATTATGTTTAACGTGGCATTAAATCTGTAGAAAAAATGAGCATTCATGCAGTTTGAGCGAACATGATGAATGATCATGATCAATACCAACCAGCAGAGTACTAAACAGTACCCATAATTACCTAATACAGGAAATTACGTACAGTCACACATATTCAATTTGGAACGCAAATCAAGAAAGTTCAAATAGTTCAAATGTGACAAATAAAATTGTGTGCTCAGATCATGCCATTATAATCCCCATAGATTATGTACCTTCCGTATTATCCCAATCCCAACTAACCCAACATGACTACCAAAACACGAGAGAAATTTAAATTACATTACAAAAATGTTCATACATTTAAGTATCTGCACATGTTCACGTACTTACAAACGTACAAATACATGTATTCATTTGACAGTTCATAAACCCAGTTAACAATGGGTTAACAAGCGTTTAAGTATTTAAAGCATGTCATGAAAAAAAAAATCATCATTTCAAAAGAGATGATTATATATATGTATATATATTATGCTAGTTTACTTAGATTCACAGCAGAGCAGCAATTGTTGAATGTATGTATGTAATGTAGTAAACTAAAGCGGTTGAGCCAAGTTCATTCATATTCTGAGTATCATGTTTTAAAACTTGCTTCGCAGCTAAAGCGTCAACAAGCGTCACACACACGAGATTTTATTTTATTTTTCCACAAAACCCATTCCAATGCAACTGCCTTTCCATATAGCTGGTTGCTGCTGTTGGTTTTTATTTTTTATATACCCATACATGTGGCATTGCTCGGTTTTCATTATTTATTTGTCCCGTGTGTGTGGTTTTGGGATATCTAGTCCTTTTATAAAAATCTGTTCCAATGCGTTTACTCAAGCTTGTAATAATAATAAGCACGGGTCTGTGTTGTTTGTTTGAATCTCAACAAATATATATATATCAGTACAAGAGAGCGAGATGTATTTATAAGCTATTAAATTACAGCACGCAGTATAACACATGACATGACTAAACTCATCTGATAAGCCAAAACATATTGTTATTATGGATGATGATCAAACCAAACCATTCACTCCATTGCATAGACGCACACAAAACACACTCCTTTTTTTCTTTAAAAAAAGGCAAGTCAAAGAATTAACCAAACTATATAGGTACGTACTATACAATACTATGCCTAATATGCTACGTATAGTAAGTGGTTTAGCAGCATTTAACCATATTTTACTTCATTATATTCGTGCCCTGTTCCCGACCGACCTGCTTTTATTAGTGAAAAATACTATCATGACTCGTCGTCAGAATGCGAATGTCAGATTCAGTATGGAACTCTCTCTCTCTCTGCAAAACATTATGTTCAGTGATCATAACAGACAATGTACTAAATGCAAGTGAATCAAGTTTTATAAGCTATGCATACACATTCTGATCTGCGAACAACCACTGAACAAGATGAGAAATAGTAATATTGAATATGGAAGTTCTATATAGAGTTCCCAGTCAAGTCAACTCTCAGTCACAATACAGTCCATTCAGTTCAGTCAAGTTACAGTTTTGGAAAAAAACATGTAAAACTAGGCTAGTATTAAACATTCGAGAAGTCACACGTTGGCTGTTGTGTGACGTGCATCAGTACTATAGCTGTGCTGCTGCAAAACCATTACTTTTTACTAGAGTACTACTACTTTCAACTACTGTTTTACTGGGAAAACCACTTTCCCGTACATTTAAACTTGCAATATAATATACAGATATATATGTATTGCAAAAGTTTTTTTGGCAAAGCAATAGACGGTTACTGCTTGCTTCACGTCTGGCTCTTCTGGAAGGTTGGTGGAATGTTGTATGCTTGAGCGATGAGAATGTGAGTGGAATCAGTTTGACTGGAACGAGCTCCAGAGCAACACCTTTTCACCGTACGTGTCCCAGTTGCACCCGTCAAAACCACCGTATCAACATATTGCATTCAATATACATACCTTGAATCAAAAGTGAACGGTCTCGAAAAATCTTACATGAATGTGATACGTTACTTTTTTGATACATACAAATATAAATATTGCAAAAAAAAACAATTATTATTATAGACGACCATAACGTATGAAACTTGTGAACTTGAAATATACAATGTTGTATGGGTTTGGATTACCGCTATCCATTTTACAGTACGACGGTTTATTGGAAACGAACAAGATACATTGTGTCAATTGCGATTTATGTAACGACCGCCGACTACTAATAGCTTGCCCATTTCAAGTAAAAGATTTTACTTTAAATCTTGTGTTACACGCAGTGAAAGTTGCAATTTACCAAACGTTAAAACCGGTTTTATGGGATTTAAAAAATATACATACCTAACTAAATGCAAACGTTTTACTTATTTGTGTGTATTAAGACATTGCCCCAGAGAATCTGTGCCGGCCGGCTGCATGTTTATATGATAAAATCAATTGCCTACAAGTTCATAAATAACCAACATTTAAAAAAATTTTCGTAATTTAACATTATAGACTATCTCCTTTATACATTTCAAACAATCCCTTTCACCAGAATAACTTAAGCTACTGCGATCCTGAAAAGCACATGCTACCCTAGCAAATACTTTCTCTCGCATTTTTTCTTACCCGCAGCATGCTCCAATGTTAATTTCCAAACGCGTAGCAGGTGAAAAGTGAATAGAAACGCATTGAGCCTAAAACGTCAAAGATGTGTCTCAAGTATGTGCATACAAACAACATCTTCGTTAGCTCTGACATATTAAAAACTTTCCTCGATTTTCCTTGTTTCTCTAAAAGTACTGTGAAATTTATCAAAGTCATAATGATTTCAAGGTGAACCTATTTTTTAACCTTTGTGAATGAATGGTGACAGATCTTGAGATAACATCTTGAAAAATGTACACATTTTTAGTGCAAATTAATTCGTAATGCATGTGCATCAAAAGTGAAAGTATATACAAAAACAATAAAAAGACATTGTGTCAAATATCTTGTCGTGGGTGGATTCCATAAATTTATATATCAAAAAAATACTTTTAAAGTTGGAAAAGAAAAAAGAAAACAATGGAAATATCAAAGATAGACCCGTTTTGGGATGAGCAGATGGTGAATCAAGCACATCCAGGCCATCGACATGCTGTTACACAAGCAGTGGTTGGAAATGGAAGTAGTAGTTCCCACAGCTCATATGAACGGTAAGTTCCATAATCTTTTTATCATAATAATCCTGAATGGAATCACTGCAAAAATTTGCATCGGTATTTATATAGGCATGTAGCATAAATACTCTAAAGAAAAATAATACTACATCATCCTGAAATTTGGATTCAGACAATTCATTTATACAGCGATGTCAATAAAATATAAATATTTAAGAAAATATTTTGTAATACAGATCAACCCATC
>JAHZNC010005205.1:0-36127 GCA_027744095.1 Zhuqinia jingwanae | reverse complement strand
CCACATATCCATCCTCCTCCTCCTGCAAAACACAGCCACTGTGCTATTATTGCAGTGTGCGTTGTAAATTGTAAATATCAAATTAACAGAATTAAACATCATCGACAAAGGGATAACGATAGCCAAATTATGGTACTAGGTATTTTAACGTTAAACGTGATTTTTTTAAATCATTTCCGTTGAAAATACACGCCATCCCAGTGTTCTTCCACATATGGAATGTTAATTACGTTGTTACATTTCTAAGTTTGAAAATTATTTTAATGCATGGTAATGTGTAATCATTTTGTGTATTTCTTGGTTTGCCCAAGGATGGGTTTGATTGCTCACGTGAATATCCTCACCGCTGTGTTAGAGTCTAGGTATTTATCAGAGGTATTTACTTTTCCCATTTTCATTCCACACTTTAATGTTTGTTTACATATAATACTTAATTTTTATATCATTTATATCAGGTATTTATTTTGTATCTGTCAAGATTTCTGTAAACACTTCGTGCACCTCACACACACATTGGCAGTACTACCACTAAAAACATCGTTAGTAATTATGTCGTTAAGCAAACAAAAAAAAGTTTTGCCGTGGTTTGGGGTGATGTGACAATGAGTCAATGAATGTGACATTACAACTTTAATCATCCACAGACTAATATTGAATATATACATCTTCGCCCTTTCTGCCTTTCAGATTATTTTCTCTATGTTCATCCGCGAGATAAGATAAATATTATTAGTAATTAAAATCTGTTTGCACATGCATTTATGTCGATTCTCAGAAAGGAAATCGTTAGTACGTAAAAGCAGTTTTGCTTGAAGTTTAATTTGTAATATTTTGCCAAGTGACTACACAGTAGTGCTGATATGGCGGTGCACATCATGTCAAACCAGCTATTGTTGTAACAGATTGGAAGAAATATTCGCACTAACCGCCAGGGGTTTAACTGATGTCGTATTTATATCACGCAATTAAAGTAAAGTCATAAAAAATAAATAATCCATCTTGTTGGAGGACAATTTTTTTCAGTAGTGTCAGTAAAATTTATGTTCTAATTGTTCCTGAATTTATTATTTTTGATCATCACAAGCAAAAATTGTGAAGTCAAATAATTTCGAGTTACAGACATTATGTTTTGATTGTTTGTTTGTTTGTGCCATGCCATGAGTCATTCTTACGCGTACGCAGTACTCTATAAATATGAATGAATGTGATACAAACAACAGGACAGATTGCATGGAGAAAATTCAATAACAAGTTGGTGGATGACAAAAGTTTAATTCGTTTGCATTACTTATCTCGGATTCCCTCATTACATAAACAAACAAATAAACAAAGTAGTGCATGCTACTACTGTCGGCGTTTCATAATTATAACGGAAGTTTATAATAAAAAAATTGTTTTAGTTATCATGCCGCTATGTTATGTTATATGTGTAGTTAATATGTATGGAATATCCTAGTAACAGGGTGCAAATTCCATAATTTATAAATAATTTAATAAAAATGAGTAAATCCTTTATAAACGGGCTTATCTGAGATGCGTAGGATGTTTACCATTGTTGTCAAAATATTATCATTCGTATTCCCACAGAGATCAAATACTATCCACATTCGATATATCCTAAGTACTGGTATGACCTGATTTTATGCTACCCAACCAAATGCGTGGTCATTTTCTTCCAAATTGTTTGTTCCATGATTCTCTGAAATTGTGAATGCAATCGGCATCTATTGTAGCACCAGCAGCAGTGTTTGTTCAGCATCATCATCGTTAATTGATTAGTTATTGTAAAATATCAAGTAAACTAATAATAAATATTAGTAAATTGACCGACATTTTTTGTATGTACAAAACATTTACCAGAAGCCTCAAATTGATATTCTATGACTTTGACCACTTTTACTGTTTGATTAACCATTTCGAGTTAACATTAGCGTAATATTTATTACCTTCCGGATAGACAGTGTTAGATTTAAAACTAGGTACATATATTACAGTGCGATAATATAACAATATTACACACTTTAATTGTATGATAAGGTCATTCGTAGATTATAGTAGTAATAAGGCCAATAGAACAAGAGCTCATTGACTCCATCCCTGTTTTATAGTACTGCTGTATTTTACAGTTTCAATATTTATATAATGATAATGGAACGTGATCAGTACTTCATGTATTGGTGTTGCCACCCAATAAAATCCTCTACAATCTCAATCATGCTTGTATCTTTTGCCCTTGTATCACTGCACAATTCACCTTCCCGGTTGGAACAAGGATAAAGGCAATCATTAAAAAACATCAAATATATCATATCAATGTTCTTCAACAGTGCTTGGTAGTAAAATTTTTTTTAAATAGTTCTGCCAAAATTTGAAAGTTATTTTACAAATTATTATGGCAACAACAAATAACAACAGAACAATTGAAGAACAATTTGTGAGGTCATTTTGTGTACTTCTCGATTTTCCCAGCGATGGGATCGATTGCTCACGAGATAATCCCCAGCGTTGCGTGCAGTGCCAAAGCCGTGGTGTTTACTACACAGGTGAAAGTATTAATGACTATGGTTCCACAGCCCTAAGGATTTCATATGTCGTTTGGATTATATTAATCATTACTTCTTTGTTTGGATGTTTTTCAAACATTGTTATTATTCTCACTGTTACCAGAAGACTGAAGACACACAGATCCTTTGACTTGTTGCTTGCGTTGGCAAGTGCAGATCTATTTTGTAGTGTGATGGCGTTGGCAACTGCGACTGGTGTTATGGCATATTATGGTAACAACCTTACACAAATAATTTAAAGAAAATTATCAACAAACTCAAATTGTTACATGGAATTTTTAAAATATTTTTTATCATTCATTATTTTTGTATAGCCAATTGGTTTGGAAGAGGAAAAGGAGCGTTGCTATGGGTATTCCTGTCTCTATACTTTGTTCTGCTGGGCCGATCCTTTTCCACATTCATGACAGTTTCAATCACCGCTGAACACTTCCTCATGATATATTTTCCGGTGAAAGCCAAAATCCTGTTAACGCGTACCGGAGCAAAGTGGCTTACCTTATTTGTCGCAATATTTGCCATGCTACTGAACTATCCCCGGTTTTTTGGCTGGAGTCTTGTGCAAAATAAGTGGCCGGACATACCCTGTATGGCAGAACTGGATTATGTCATGAAACCTAATGCACAAGCAAAGTTCATTTATCACACAATTGGTGGACTGCACAATCACATTGACTTTTGGATTCCTCTACCAACAATGCTGGTGTTCAATATGCTGTCCTTTTGGAAAGTGCACCAACGATCAAAAAGCCGAAAAGAGTTGACAGTGAATGATAATGTGGATATTAATGCTATAAAAATGTTCCTTCCTGTTGTGATTGTGTACTTTTTGGCGAATATTCAACCTCTGATTTATGTGTTCAATGTGACTGTTAAAGATGTCACGTACAGGGAGGAGCGCATGCTATTGTATTTATGCATTGCTGTTAATTCTGCAGTCAATTTGCCCATATACTATTTTAGAAGTAAGGCGTTTCGAGTGGAAACCCAAAATGTGCTTTTAGACTTGATGCAAAAATGTGGAGTGAAAAAGAAAGAATGCGAGGAGATTACGCCAAATGAAGAGGAGAGTGCGGGTACGGATACTATTTCAATATATAAGTCTACAGCGAAGTTGGAATTTATTAGGTTTAGCTGATGCCTAAATGCTTTCTATTTCGTCATGTCTAAATAAATAAATTACACTTACCGTTGTAGCTATCGTTTTTAGAATGTGCTGATGTGCCGTCGTAAAAGTTGTAACGATGAAACAAAAGTAAATTCATTGCCCCACAAGAAAACTTTATAACTCCCGTACATGTTGGGTGTGTTATTTATTATGAAAGCAATACGAGTCGCTTTACTTTTTATATGATACAACATGCTATATACAGTTTATGAAAGTTACACCACAAATACTCCACAAAAAGTTAAAAATTAAATTGTTAACGCGTTCCTATTAAAAAATCTATTTTTCATGCATTTTAATGCAAACGACATACCTTTACTGTACTAAGCCGCCCACTTTTTATATGAGCTGTGATATGTTTTCAAATACATTGTAAAGTAATTACGATAATCATAAATGAAAACATATTCGATTTACAGATGTGAAATACAGTTTACATATCGTTTGCATTAAAATGCCTGAAAAATAGATTTAAAAAATAGGTATGTTAAAAATATAGGTATACGCGAATAACCTACATAAATTACAGCAGCAAGAATATAATACAGTGTTGGAATTTGGAATGCTGTAGGGCGGCATTGTCGTGCATGAAGAAGATTTCGGTTTTCATCCAATTTTGGAAAATATTATTATTTTTTGTATATTAGTGAAGTTTTATTTTAATGTATAATATTTTTTTAAAAACCCTTACTGTTCATTTGGCTACAATATTTGCTAATAAAATATAATTATTACTTAGTATTTTGTCTATTATATACTACACTTTACTTAACTACGTAGAACATCATCTACCTAGAGTCACACGGAAGGAATGTCAAATTTTAGTTGAACATTATTTAACTAGAGTTGATATTGAGTATATGCTTTTAGAAGGAATATTTTTTCAACCGTTTACTTGGAACCTGCCGTGTTAATAAAATTGTTGATTTGTTGCTGATGAAGTAATTTTTATTGATGCAAATACAGATGGAAGTATATGCGTGCAGAAATAAATCAATCAATAAATAGCGCTTGTCTTTAATATTTTATTAATATTTTATTATTTTATTTATTTTGTTTAAAGCTTTCAGTGTTGAATTTTCATCCACATTAAATAGAACTAAATGCTTTACATAACCTACTTCAAAAAAAGATGTACTAAAACTGCTTGCACGCACTAAATTCATACTCAAGTTCCTTAAAATTAGTTCAACTACTTGAATATAAGCAAATTATTATGTACACTAGCATCGCAGTTTAATCTTATATACAGAGTGATCTTATTTGATTATATTTAGATAAATATATACACGTACACGAATAGGCAAGTATAAATATATTTAAGCCCTATTATAATGCTAAAACTAAGCCTTAAAATTCATTTGAAAATATTAACTTTTATTCATAAATTACTATTTATGTTAAGATAGCATTTATATTGGTTAGTGACCGTGTTATGTGCTAACTTGAAGACTTATACCTATATTTTTTTGTTTACCAAAGCAGTAGGGTAATCGTTTTATCCAACCCCTGATCACAAAACTGTAAAAATGTTGCCTTGTCAATATCGTAAAACGGATACGCAACTGGAATGTATAATGCCTTACAACCTTTCCCAAACTTTTGAAACATTCTAGCATTTATTCCTCGAGCCCTTGCGATTTTCGTCCTGACGATGCGACAAAAATCTTGTGACATATCCACCAATAGCCCACATTCATAACTTTGAGCGTACATCAATATAATTGGTGCCATGATAATTCCTAGTACAACCAAATACGCCACTACGCCCTCATCCGCCAGGATCCCGTTAAATTTGATAGCGAAACAGAACATACCTGCAAAAGTCGCTAGCATACCCACGTGATGGAATGCTATTGTGGCATGTCCAAATATGTCCTTCATCAACGTGTTGAACACTTGCTGCGATCTGTACATTTTGACCACTTCCATGTACTCCATTTCTCCATAGTATTTAGTGGCCACCAACGTTGGGGAGCTTTCATTTCTGTTTTCATCTGTTTGTACTTCGGGCATCATGTCAGTTACACAAACCGTTGCGGTAAAGAAATAGCCAGAACATAGAAAGCATGTCAAGGAAATCCCATTTGCCTCGTTGAATATTGCCTGCAGAAATAAAAGCAGGAGGGGAATGTGAGAAAGTTTGAAGCTCATGTCAATTTCTAGCCAATCGTTGATCATGACGTGAATAGGCTCAATCGGGTGGAGAAGGCCAAACAGTACTGCAAAAGGTATAGTGAGCGTTAGAAAGGAGGTCAAATAGAACATAAATTCTGAGACTCGGATGACTTTCTTGTGATCCTCATCCAACTCAATGTCTCGTTCTGCCATCATTTCAAATAGTCGGTTATTATAAGTTATCAGCTCATTCATCAGATAGGAAACGCTATCGCGATGCACAATCAATTCGTATTGTACGAAGGTCAACGCCAGTATCATAAGCATTTCTGCCCATTGTATTATCAAAGTGCCAAACCGCATGAGTTGAGCCATCTTATGCTTATCTTCAGTGATTGCGACGTTTGGAATGTCATCTAGGCTTACCGCCAGGTATATGTGGATGGCACATAAGGAACAGAAAATGAAGCCACCGCCCAGAACTAAGTTGGTCCTGTAGAAAGATTGAAATATTTTTTTAAAAGATATATATTTTTAAACCTTTTTGCACAAAGAAATCAATGACTTGCTTACATGTTAAGAAGCATGTAGAAACCTGACACGACCAATTGTTGCGATTTTTTATCCCATGTAAATGCGGTTGTTCCAAGTAGTCGATACGCTCTGGCCCTCAGACCAATTATGTCGATCACTCTTTTGGTTAGCATTGTTGTACTCTTCGATTTGAATTAGCTGTTCATGTCCTGCCCAAAGTCATTCGAAAGACTGGTTAGAGCTTTTGCAGTTGGAAGTATCAAAATAGTTTAAATTCATTCTTATTTATTACATCAAGCCGTATGTACTTGATATTTGTTTGATGTTTTAAATGTTTTTGTAAAAAATACGAAATATATAGTTATATGCAAACTATCTAACATTTAAAAAAAATATTTTACCTGCTATGCATGTATTTTAGTTTTATGCCCAGCATAATACAGTATACATATTGATTCAAAAGTCATTTTATTATTTAGCATTTTTCCAAGTTGTTTTTACCATTTTTTTGCAGTCTTGTTTTTTTATACAATGACTTCTCCTGTTTGCGTTTAGTGCATCTTTTATCACATTAATCAATACAAGAAGCATATAATTCGTTCATATATTATGTTTTGAACATATTTAGTAGTTTGTAAAGCTAAAATATATGTTATTAGTCATGACTTGAAAAGTAGCAGAAAGTTTTTCTTTGTGCATTACATTAGAGGTTACTTGGTTTGTAAATTTATTGAGCCATTCTTGTGTAGCTTTTTATCTTTTATCATTAGTTTACCCCAGTGACTTTTTGTTTTCAACGAGGGAATAGTGTGGAGATTATGTCTAGTGCTTTCACTAGATTCATGAAGNTTAGAGGTTACTTGGTTTGTAAATTTATTGAGCCATTCTTGTGTAGCTTTTTATCTTTTATCATTAGTTTACCCCAGTGACTTTTTGTTTTCAACGAGGGAATAGTGTGGAGATTATGTCTAGTGCTTTCACTAGATTCATGAAGAAAAATCTTCACAGCTATAAAAATAAATATGCCTTAAATCGTTAGTACACTTAAAAGTACAAAGTTAAGTGTCGTAAGCCATTATAAACTCGCCATATACATATAAGATTTTTAATTGATTACAAACTTCTGGAGAAAAAGGTCATAAAGTAGGTTTGGGGTGTGCGTGAATTATATTGGTAATTAAGCTTACACCTCACCGCAGTCATTTCAAAACATTTTTTTTATTATTAAAATTGTTGATTTGTTGCTGATAAAGTAATTTATGTATGTTTATGCTGATATGTATTAGAACAAAAAAAATCAATAGTGTCCGAAAATTGTGTTGCTAATGTTTTAACTTTACAACATTTTATTTGATATGGTTAAATTGTGTTGATATTGAATTTTCTAGCATTACATATATAATGTAATATTAAGTTCATGTCAAACTAAGCGATGTGCATGTATGTAAACAAGCTCTCAATGTTCAATTTATGTACCTACTGCAAAAAATTGATTACTTACTAGATTCCAGCCCAATTTACCTATATAACTTGCCTACTTTAAAATATTAACAAATTCTTGCATAAACATCATATCAAAGAAGAGTTGAAAATAATAATATACAATAAATGTATACAGGTGTTCAATTTTGGAATATTCCTTAAATTTCCATTTGGATGTACTGGAAATAAAGTGACTGCTTGATAACAGGAGTTTACCTACTTCAAAAATGTTATCGTTAACAAAAGACGTGATAACGTTGGCAAAAATGAACAAAGGAATTTGCCTACAAAAGTACATGACGCTCTCACAAGAACGATTACTAGGTGGCCTACATTCAATATTTAAAAACTTACGCCCATCGCATTATTTTTGTATTAATCAAATTGTTGCAGTCTCTTGTTGATAAAATAATTAGCATTTTGTGCGAATTTGAAATAAAAAATGTGAAAATTTTATAATATTTATACACACAATTTTCTTTTTACTCAACCTTTTGGGTATATAATTTTTATGAATAAGGTAAATTACTCATACATTATGTATATATGCATTAAAAGGGATGATATAATTAAAACTGTCCTATTATTGTTAGGCTCTCTATACATTAAAAAGGCCTGATTATTTTTAATTAATAAATGTGGCTGGTGTTTCCGAGAGGTTCTGTTTGGTCATACAATGCCGGAGCATCCCACATGATCACTAAAATTCCTATCACATATATCACGTGAAAAAGAATAAAGAAAATGCGATCCAAAACTGCTGCTACGAATTTCCAATATTGGCATTCCTATGCACATAAAAAATACAATATATCGAATCGAATTCCATGATGAAATTAATGCATTGATTAAAATAATTTTTTTTACTAAACCTTATTTGTTTCGACTTCTTGTTGGATATGATCCCGCACATAGCAAATTTTTCCTATTGCCCTTTGAATTGGCACAGGAAGTTTATCTCTGTTACCAACACTGAATCCTTTAGAAAGCGTCCGAAAACTTTGGTTACATTCAGTCAATACTAGTCCCTTAGTCATTCCGTTCATTTTTAATGGTGACACTGTTGACCCAGCGTTACTTTCATTAGGCATTTTATGGATGAACAGCAATGTTGTCAGAAATTTATTACGAGATAGCCCCTTAACCCAGTTTGGTAACACATGTGTTGATGGCTTGCGATAGTGAACGTTAAGAACAATGACAGTACAAAAAATTGAACAAAACCAGGGAAAGATAGGATAGCCCAATGAGAGGTAGGACCAAGTTGACCAGGTAAAAGTTTGAATGTCGTCGTAGAGTTAGTTGGAATTGGATAACTGACAACCATAAAAATGTTTCAAATAAATCTTTAACATTTTTTTTTTGGAAACTATTGAGTTGAAGTAATACATACTAAAAACGTACGTTGATATGTTGCCGTAACATTCCGCGTGTAATAATATGCATTTTGAACTTGTCCAGGGATTGACAGTAGATCCCAATCTGATGACTGAGTGTAACCAGACAAATCCATTCCAACTGTAAGGTTGCTATTCTCACCAAGTTTTGTTGTTTTAGCACCCTTTAGTGTTACGTACAACTTGTCGTCGCCATAAACCCACGAGCCAATTGACATGTTACAATGTTGAATGTCAAACGGGTAGTAACGTATCTCAATCAGGCAGAAAGACTTGAGAATTAGAATTGGTGACCATTTAACCAATCCAGTATAATCCACAATTACAAAGTCTGATTTGAATTCAAACTCTAAAAAATTGTAGGGTACAATGTCTGGAACCCACACTTCACTTGACGGAAGCGAGAGCTCAGTAATACCGTCGTAATTTGTGGGGTTCCACTTATATTTGAAGGCAGGCCATTCCTATGGAGTTCAAACAGGTTAACATTTGGTTACCACACTTATGCATAAAATATAACTTTTTCTACAATTTCATTAAAACATTTGTAAAATGGTTAGTTTTAAAACTTCTTACACAATCGATCACTACGTATAAACTCAAAAGCTGATCCTTGAGGTCCTGTTTCAAAAAGAATGGGATTTATTTCAATTTCTTTTAAATTTTTAAATAAAATTATATACCTACATAATGTACGTAGATAGGCTCAGTTCCGTTCCTTACCAAATCTGACACCCTTATCAACTTAAAACGTAAATTTACATCAAGTCTATCTTCATATTTTCGAACTGGTCTAACTTTTGAACTAAATGATTTTAAAAGATCATCTCGCAGTTTCTTTTCAGGTGGTTCTGTGACAGAAATATTCGTAACCATGGAGATAGGAAATACTAACCACAATAATATTGCCCAAACATAACAAATGGGGAAAGTCATTTTTAAATTTATTTTGCTTGTAATATTTGGTTTGCAGGTTTTCGTAAGCTTATGAGCAGATTGATTGATGTCGTTGTCATAACATTTACTCTTGTGTGCTTATTTGTGTGTTTTTGGCGTTTCCAGTTTTAATGATTTGATGGTTGACGTGTATGCTACACCCAACCTCAAGGTTTGAGTTTTTTATGGATTGCTTGTACATAATTTACTTTTACTTTATTACAATAAATACATGTACAAAAATAAAAGAGGGACACGACAAGTTTTAATCGACAAGTGACAATCTTATGTGGGTGGATGCCCATTTCATTTTTAGACTTCATTTGCAACGCTAACTCTACTTTAATTAAACAAATTAGCTTTTTATTAATCGAGATAGTGCAGAAAAGCAGTCTCAAGTATTTATTTTTTAAATTAGTTTCCTCTTTTAATTATGCTAATGGTGTTGATCTATGAATATTACTTATTTGATGAGATATGATTTGAATTTGATAAAAAATGCTGTCATAATTTTCACCTTGTAATATAGTTTGAAGAAATAAGTGAATTTTTGTTTAGTCATTGGAAATAAATTCGGTACGACCAAACAGGCAGGATGCGTCGACAAAGGTTGCATTTCCTAAATTACATTATGGTCCAATCATGTAACCATAACCATCAACTTTCACTAATACGAACGTACTTACAAAGATAAAGATTGGTTTATTCGGAAAAGGTTTGGAAGTGGAAACCAATGATCTATTTGATTGTGGGCAGAGTTGAGAGTTTGATACCATAAGCGATTTAGAGATGTAGAGCGGATAATGTAGGAAAGGTCACGGAGAGAGTGAATACCGTCAATTTTGTGGGGATTAGGGGCAATGTAAGAGCTAGTGTAACGTGGTATTGCTATGCATGTTGCGATTACGAAAACGAGAAGAAATGGAAGGATATTAAAAAATAGCCTTCTATCGTGAATCGTGATTAGAACGGTGGTGGGGAAAATTGATACTGAGTGACCTAAACACACAACGAAACAAGAATTGATATAGAGGTATTCATATTGATATTACTGGTGTCCTTTGTGTGCCCTTATTACCGTAGAGAATGGTTACACAAGAGTAATACAGCCAATACATTGTCAGTTGCCCCCGACCTCCCCAATTTTCTATATAAAAAAATAGTTTTGAATTTTTCTTTTAAAACTTTAAATATGCATCTAAATTAAATGTGTAAAATAATAATAAAACTGACTAGATTGATAGCGGTATTTAATAATTTAACATTTTATACCAAAATAAAAAATCGGAGCTGTCGCCGCCAGGATAGCCAATACACAGCAGAACAAATCAATGCATCCCAGCAACATGAGTAGTACACTGAAAGCTTTTTGATTCTTTCTCAATCCGTGGCCAAACGCCCTTTCATGAATTCCCAAACAACCCTGCTCCCCCTATTAAAATTGTCGCTATCCACATAATCAAACAAATAACGTGTCCAGTGGATCCCCTGTCATTGATAATTTCTCCAGAAATGTATCCTCCTTACATAGGACAAAATATACAGAGATTAGGATTAATCTCAGAACATCTTTTTCTAGTGTCACTTGGCACACGTCTACAAAATGACACATAAATACCGAAATAATATCGGTTCTATTTTCCAATTCGGATATTGGTATACTGTCATTCATTTTTTTACAAGAAAAAAAATCTTTGACAAAAATATAAGCAAAAACAACCAGTGTCACTCAGTTAATCAGAGCAGAGACTTGATGTCCTGTGTATGCGGAAGATGGCTGTAATTATGTTAGTTATACAATTATTAAGCCAGATTTTGTGCCAGTTTATACGCTATCAAGAAAAAGGATACATGCCAAATGTGGTTTACGACGATGTAAATTAATCTTGATAAAATTGTGGTAAATATATAACAAGGATATATCAATAATGAACGTTAAGGAAACGAATCGCATAATTAACACTTCATTCCACTTACAACATAACTAGCTGACACTATATATGATATTATATATGAATTATATGATTATAATACAACTTGTATTATTGGTTTTTAAAAAAAATCCACAAGACTGGGCCATAAAAGGAAATGCTGCTATCAACTCATATTATTCATCGATACGAGTCAGAAGTGTTGACGAAGATATGAGCAGTACTACTGCTCACAATACAAAATTAAAGGTTTAAAAAAAACTTTTTAACGGATATGGAAAGAAAATTTTATTTTCGAGCTTCCGAAATTACACAACTTTCAACTTTCTTCATTGGGCGTTGAAAAGAAATTAAATCAAAAACACTAAAGTCACTACTAGTATTGCATAAAAGTATTTGAAAATATAAATACTGATAAATGTTGAAATTTGCAAATTAATGATCCTGGATGAGATGCAAATTAAATGATCATTTTAAATACGTGTATTTAGACAAATATTCAAATTGTAATTGAATTTATAAGGAAATACGGTGGTATACTCGTAGCATTTTATTCAATTCTAATCGAATAGTAGTTAATTTAATATATCCACGCAGGTCAGCAAAACAAAATCCTTATCACAAAAATCAAAATTATGTAACAAATTTAAGTTTTTTGTAACGTAATTTACCTGTTTAAAAACATTTTCATCCCTTATCAGTTGGTGAAGTAAGTGTATATATAAGTAATTAATTAGCTATAGCAATATGCTACTATAGTTTTAAATAAAAGGAAATTTTCAGCAGGTGCATACACATAATTCATTTTATTTATTTAAAATCCTTATTTTCCACGTATATCATTTTTGATCATTTATATGTCTACCCAATGCCCGTTAACACGCTTCTGAAGACGCCTTCTAGCCACGCTATCCGCATACCAATCCCTGTTAAAGTTTTCAACTTGAGTGATGACATAACCGTACTGATCTGGAATTCCGAGGTCATTCCATAGAGTTGTTAATTCCTTATCAGTCAATCGAATGTCCGTAGCAACTGTGACTTTCCACGAATTAAGCGCTTCAATTTCCCCAGCCACGCGATTATTTTGCGATTCTACTCGATCAGACGAAGCTACCAGCTTTGAATTTAAATCAGAGGCACACTCTATACTTTTTTGGGAATGTGTACTAAAGTTTGTGCCAAGTTCGTTTAAATGTGAACCCAATTTATTCACATTGAAATGGATGTCTTGAATTTGGTTATTTACTAACGCTTTCCAAACGCTAAATTTGTCCATTACATCTGTTAACCTGCTTTCAAAATCAGTAAGCTGAGCTCTTGATGAGCTTTCCTTTCTTTCCAACGAAACGATGCGATCTTCATAATGATGAGAAATATTTTGGAAATTGGAAATGGCTTCACTTAAATCAGCAGTAAATTTATCACACATATTTCTTTGCATTTCAACGGTACGGTTTTCAACTTGAGCTTTCCATGAATTGGAAAAATTATCCAGTAAAGCTGGCCAAGGGTTTTTAAAGTTGTCTACTTTAGTGGAAATTCCATTATGTTTATGCTCCAAGGTCAGCA
Organism: Zhuqinia jingwanae; assembly: GCA_027744095.1. Lineage (NCBI taxonomy): Eukaryota > Metazoa > Arthropoda > Collembola > Entomobryomorpha > Paronellidae > Zhuqinia > Zhuqinia jingwanae. The sequence continues at coordinate 22,425 of JAHZNC010005205.1, read as the reverse complement.
CTTTCATTTCCAGTTGATGCAGAGAATCCTTATTTTGAAGTTTGTCAACTTGTTCAGCCACCTTTGTTGCTGTTTTCTCAATATGCTCCATCACCAATGTGTGACGCTTCTCGTAAAATTCCAATTGACTTGTGACGAATTTTAACTTGGTTTCCAATAGATCCAGTCTGCCTTCTAGTTGAGCAACAGATGAAACTCCTTTTGTTTTTGTATACATTTTTTATGTTTAGAAAATCAAATCATACAAAAAAATAATAAAAAACAAGTATGCTGACTAACGTAAATTTAATTTTTAAACTGGCTTACCCTTCCCATTTTTTTCCGTTGAGGGATGGATATGCTTTGCAAACAATTGTAACAATATCAGCCAAATGACCGATGCCGAAATGAATATCATAACGCTAATAACAAATGGATTGTTGCGAATTTCCATTTTTAAATGTTCCGGGAAAATTAACTTTAGAAAAACTAAAAACCCTCCTTATATTTTACCCTATTTCAATAATTTTATGAAAGAAAAGAACTGACAAAAACTTATGCTCGTTTTCGACGACTCCATAAACAGTAACTTTGCATATATCTTGCAATGAAATTGACTAAAGGGATGTATTTACTCGTTTGAAATATATTCAATCCAATTTTTATGTATCAATCACAATGTTGAATGTGCAGCCACTGTCATCATCAAAAAGATACGATGACATTCTTCACGGTGAATTTTAGCATAAAAATTTGAATGGATATTGGATGTATATCTTTCTACTCTTCATCCGGTTCCTGTAAAGATATATAAAACGTGCAAAGTACAATGATGAGATCATCATTCCAGTAATTTTAGGACATGAAACAATTATTATTGTGTAGTAAAATGGTATTCCAAATTTACACTTATTTTTATTTGTCGGTCTTTTTATCCAATAAAGCCAGTTTTTACATCCTATAAAGATATGATTTTTTTATTTTACAATTTCTTCTTTAATCTCATCTTAAATATTTACCCATTTCCCATTAACAAGTTTTGAAGACGCCGTCATGCCACTGTATACGGAAAAGCATCTTTTTTAGAATAGCGAACTTGTGTGTGTGTGTATTATGACATAACCGTACCGATCTGCAAATTCAAGTTCCTTATGCACAACCTTCAACTCCATTTTAGGCAACCAAATTACCGTAACTACTGTACTTTTCCATGATTTTAAGGCTCCAACCTCTCCAGCCAAACGATTTTTCTGCTTTTCCATTTTTTAGGTTAATATACAACCTTTGTATCTAAATCTGTAACAGGATCGATAATTTTAATGGAATTTATACTAAAACGTTTATACCAAGTGCACTTTTGCGTTTTACGCCTATTTCTCTAAATTCAGATTAATGACGTGAGTTTGGTTGTCTACCGTAGATTTTACAAATTTGAAATTCTTAGTGATATTTTTTAGACGGTTTTCCAAATCCACCAGCTGGGCTTCTGATGAGTTTCTCCTTTTTCCAACGAATGGAGGCGTCCCTCAATTATAATAGAATTATACCTGAAAATTGAAACTGCTGCTTCCAAATTGAAAGTTAGTTCATTTATAGCTTTCTGCATTGTACTGGTTTTCCATTGAATCTGTGCATTCGTTGTAAGCTGCTCAAGTTGTTTGCAATAATTGCAATCTTGTCAAGTCTGATGGAAACTCCAATCAGCTTGTCTTCCAAGACCAGTAATTCAGTCATATTACCGTACTAAAATGGTCGATTTTTCTTTCCCCCGGAGGTACACCACATTTCCTTTGTCAGTGGGTAAACCCTAACCTCATTACCAATAGTTGGAGCTGTCAATCCATTGGATTAGGAACCACGCGAGATAATTGCATGGTCATGGTTTACATACAACATAGTCACCAAGTATTTGAGTGACTCTCGTATCCATTGGTACAGTCTACTGACACATCCCTCTCCTCTAAAAAAGACAATATTTCGGCCATAATTTGATTGTTTTGTCCACCACGTCGGGAATGGGATAAGTTTAGAAATTATAATTGGATATAAACACAAAAGGAGGAAGAGAGGATGGCGTGGGAAAATATTTCGAAAGATGTCTATGAAGTGAAAAAATTGTAAATAAGTCTGTATAAAACATTTAACTTGTGTAGATTTTCGGTACTTTTGTTTCGCTAATGACATTTTCAATGGACAGTATCAGTCGTATTTGCTTTTGGAAAATTGTTAACCTTTTATTTTTTTAAATAAGATTATCTCGTATAATTGTTATACATGATGTTGCATAATCTTTACATTGTACATAAATCACATAATATCTTCATATGTTGAGTTACTTTTACATACACACTGGTAAACCATTAATCGCTAATAAGTATTTCCACTGGCCACTGATCATTATGCAACAATCATACCTTAATGTCAATCGCTTTATAAAATTTGAAACATTTCCACAGCTACCATTAAATCATTTTCGATTTATATATGCATTAATCAATGTTCATCCTCATTTTTTAACCATGAAGCACGATGAAAAATATAATTTACATTAAACTTTTTAGAGCATTGTATGATTCGGTAACAAAGATTTTCAATACAATTTAATGAGCGATTATATGATTTGAGGGTCAAATAACAATAATAACAAATTGACAAAAGAAAAGATTCCGAGAAACCTATTTTTTTGACTGTGTTGTGAAACCATTGAAAGTGCACGCTTGCTTAATAATCTATATTTATCTAAAGATGACGTAATGACATTGTAACGCAAGCACACGCGGGAGCTAACCACCACAACATATTATCAAATCAAAATCCTTTGCCGTGGTACTATATTTTTACCATCTTGGCATTTTGTTTGGACTGTTTAGCAGAAAACAAACACTAGACTGCAGTTTTTTTACTTGTTTTATTGATATTCCTGTCCAGCTGATTTAGTTTCATTGCACATTGAACAATTAACTAATTTTCGAAAAATAATAATTATCCTTTCCTTGGCTATAAAAAGTTTAATTCTAATATTCTCTTTAAGTGCCAGCTGTATTATTGGAGTAGTAATCAAAGAGGTGAATTTGAAAGATACATATATTGTATATTTTTTATAATGGTGCTGCTTGTGTTTTTATGTTGGTTGTAATAAATTTTATCTTAATTAATTAATCATTTTAATAATTAATAAGTTTAGCTTTTACTTTAAATGAATAATAACGTAAATATTTGTTTATTACCTTTGTTTTTTTTGTAGGGAATCAACACAAAAAACTACATAAATATGTACGATAATGATGATGACGGATGGATGGATGCTAATGATGATGTAATCAATGAGTTTACGCATTACCCATGCAAAAAATTCGCGTCAAAGTCCCAGGGAATGAATGAAGCGACCTACACCCGTGATGACGTTGTTGGGGACCAACTTACTGAAAATTACGACGATGTCACTTTGACACCAAATACCAGCGTGGCAACGACAAGTAAAGAGAAGATTGTAAGCATTGTGGATGTTGATGGCAAGAAGGAGTTTGATAATATTGATGGAAAAGAAGCACAAAAAGATGTTACAAACATAAACGGGTTAAAGGAGGACATTGACGAAGGTTCCATGATGGAAGAAGGTATAGGTATGTTAAGGTTTTTTATTTAAAAAACTACGGGTATCAACTTGAAAGCATTTTAATTCGGATCAACAATTTATGTTTTTGGTTTCCACAATAGGTAATGAACTCACTCAGGAGGATGTTTATTTGAACTTAAATGGAGGATTAGGGTCAGGCTCATCTTCTGAAACTGTATCTGAGGCGGAAGTGGGCACAAGCCAGGAAAGCTTATCATCTTCGGAAAACAACAAACTCATTGGGGGGATAGCATTATCGGGTAAACAATTTAGCGCCGCATTAACCGATCATAATTCGAAAATGGACTTTGTGAACCATTCAAATTCCATTGCGAAGCAACTGGAAACCAAAGTAAGCAAATTGAACGAGATCCTTGAACTCAAAGAAAATGAATGGACTGCAATTCTGCGATTAAAAAAGCACGCAGAGTATGCATTGGAACAAATTAAATGCGCTCAAAGGCAAACGCTAGTCAAAGAGGAACCTGAAATGAATGTGAACGTACCCATTTCCATGACTGAACATGATGTGAAATCTTTGGTGTCAAATCTGATTATGCCTAGAAATGAAACGTTGAAAAAGGCACGGCTACCGATTGAATCAAGTATTAAGCAAGCTGAAACGGAGCGTTCAATACTTGAAACTGTGTATCCATTTGAGTCATCATCATCATCATCACCAGGTAGTGCAAGTTCGTCATTATCGACGTTGATTCGAAAAATTGGATCAACCGTAAAAACGGACAATTTCGTGGATATAGATTCAGTTGAGATGAAAAGAAAGGCTACATGTGAAATAACTGCTGGTGCCCCAACAAACAAAACTTCCAAGTCAAGATCTAATGAATCAGCAACACTGGATCAGTCCCCAGTTTCGGGGAACAGAAGACGAAGGAACAAGTTGGACGAGCTGGCAATCATGCGAAGCCGTCGGTAAGAATCCTCCCGTTGATTACAATATAAAATAACAACCTGTTTTTATGTATTATTAAACATGGTGATGTCAATATGTTTTAAACAGCAATTTGGGTGCACATGAAATCAACAGTAAGCCGAAAAACACGAACATACGTTTGAATACAGTTGACAAGACTTCCGACAGGGATTACAGGTATTTTAAAATCATTGAAGCTATGACTACGCAAGCAAACAACTTGAAAAGAGCCTTTTGTGGCATATCCCCCAGATCACGACCTCATCAACCATCCAGAAACCGACAACGGCTAGTCGTCAACTCTAACTCTTTACTATCTCCGCGAACTTCTTCAAAGCGAACTACAGGAAGAGTTATTGAAGAAGGCGTCAACGCTCCAGAATCATCTCAGCAGGTAATAATGCCCATGTGTCAAGGTTGTGACAAGGTGCTTGCTAACTTTGTGTGTTCCAGTTGTCAAAATCAATGGTACTGTTCAAGAAAGTGTCAAGTCGATGCTTGGCCCGATCACATGAATGACTGTCCCTCTTAGATTCAGGCAGTTTCCAAGCTTCTTTCATGCAACCACGTTTAGTAATTTATCTTTTCACTTTAAGTTACAGTTTGTTCCTACATATATTATATTGTATCCTGTTTGCTTAGTGCTTGTTTAATGGTCATTTTCGTGTAATGTAATTAAATGAATGCTATTATTGTTTTAAAATATTTTAGATAGTAATATTAATCGCATTACATTTGTAAAATCTATAGATTGTTGTTTTGTCGTCACAAGTTGATGTTATAATTTTACAATAAATCAAAACCAGCATGGAATCGTTTGAGATTAATTTATTTCTAATTATCAATTTCTAAAATATTTATAATCCAGCTTCACTCGTTTAATCATCAAATGTTATTTTTGATTATCATCACCAGAAAATGAAATATATATGTGTATCTCCTTTCCTGTGCATACATTTTGTCATTTCAATCTTTCGATTCTTCAGGATGTTTCCTTTGTAATTATAAATTAAATTAAAATATGATTTACACAAAATACGTCGTGGTTATAAATGGCTTGGGTCAGATGTCAAAGTTCAATACATGTTCATGAAAGCAAACTCATATACTCAGAACCAGCACCTCAAGTTGCATTGTTGCATACCTTTAAACACATCATTTTTGCATGAAATCAGTCCATCAATGCCTTTATTCGGGTCCCCTTAAGACCTGGGTACTTGACAGTTGACAGTAACGATATGTCATATTCGCAATCAGGGTATATTTATATTAAATAGTTTGTCATAGGACCCCCTACTTTGGCTTATTAGTTTAAGTCACATGAGAATTTTAAATTTGATTAATCTAGATTCAAAAATACATAAATATACATACATAGGTATAATATGTAATATAATTTCTACGTACATGGTATAGATTTTTTAATTTGATTTATAATTATAATAATAATATGATAATGTAGTTAAAAAAATATTATAAAATGTGTGTATTATATAATTCAATTTCGTATGTATAAGGGCTTAACCTCAGCACCTATTTTTACAAGAAGACAATAATTATAACGCATAAAAGACATCAGATTATCTCAAATTATCTTGTCAAACTAACTACAACATACAAGTAGATTGTATAGATACTTATTACCACATACTACTGTTTGCCCTTTAAAATTTTCATTATTAAGCATCCTGTCCATTCCAAAGCTCGCTGACTTTACATGAAAAACATCATAATTATCAAAATTAAATGCAGCAGTCCAGCCATTTTTTTAATCGATAAAGTTGATACTCTTCAAACATGCAAACAAAAACAGAAGACATGTTGTTAACTGCATTTTTGACGTTGAGCCCAGTCTTGTCACTCTAAATGCCATATGGGAAACAAGAAAAATAATTATTTATTCTCATAGATGCAATGAAATCACAACAATGCATAAAAAATATATAATATAATAGTAAAATAAAATAGCTATTTACCCGAAAAACTATTGACATGTATGGACGTTCTAAAAATCTTAATATGTCTTCTGGCTTGCGGTTGGGCACATTCCCCAACTTGGTAGAAATCTTCACCAGAACATCTATATTAAAAGGTGAAAAAGTCTCCTCATCCAGTCGAGCACGCTTTCCCCTTGGAACTTCCTCCACAACCTGAATGTCATCATCATTCCTCTCACCGGAATTCTTCTTGTCACCCTGATCCATACCTGACTGTCTTTTTTTCTTTTTCTTCTGCTCCCCGCCTGCTGCATAATTTTCCTGAAACCACGCCGAAATCAATGCCTCCACGTAAACAGGATTGCCGGTGTACTCTGTTCCATGTTTCATCCTTCTCTTGTTTTCCCCACTTTTTTCCCACTCCTCCAAGATGTATGGTCTTTTCCAAAAAGGATACGACACTTGTACAGTCATCAGTTTGTAATAATTCTCGTCACCGTCACGCGTGTCTGCTATTTTTTCAATTTTCTTCTTTACTTCTTCTTTTTGATCATTATGTTCATTTACTTCTGGTGGAACATTTATTCGCCAAGAAGGCTGAAAATCGCTGCCATCAAAGCTTCTAATTTCCACGCTATGGGCAGAAGCTGACATTGCTTTAATATCTCCCATGATTTCAAGTTTCAATGCTCCAGGGAAGAATTCATCCAAAAATTCCTCAACAAATCTTCTCCACAAAATAGTCATTTTTCTTATCGAACTTAGTAATTTTGTGATCTCATTATCATCTGCATTGGCATCAATCTCCAGTAATCCGCATCTTTTCACCTCCGCCATAAATATGGAGCAGTACTTTTGAGGTATTGAGGTCGTATAAACTGTTTCGTTAGTGGACTGCTCCTGTTGCCACTTTTGATAACTTTCAATCTCCATTATCTTGTCAATGCATAAAAAATGGCGGGGCAACTTGACATACTTGGACTTCTGTTGAGTTTTCTCCAACTTCTCAAAATGTGTCAACGGCATCCCAAACGCTTCCAGAATTTCCCTTGTGAGTCGTTTCCGATTGACTTCCGCTCTGCAACATTGGGCAATATCCTTATTTTTCAAGTGTTTTGGCAATGGCGTGAACAAGAACAAATCTAAAAGCGAAACGGTAGGCTCACTCTGACTCTCTTGTTCTTCTTCCAGTTTCTCAGTCATCACCTCCACTGTTTTGGCACAAGCTAACTGAAACTTAATTACAGATGCGGGTGAAGCACTACTGATCACATTAAAGTTTAGCACAAATGGATCCTGAATGCAAAATAAACTGTTTATTTTCAATCTAACACTAGGATCATTTTCCTCGCTAAACTTTTTATAACGACCAAGCATGTCAGTAAGAAACTGCTCATTTCCAGGAACAAATCCCCCTTTCAAAATAATTTCACCAAGAAGGGGGCACACGACAACTTTACCAAAGTCCGTGTGCGCACACATCTTAAAAAATCCAATTGCCAATTCAATTAGGTGTCTGGTTGGATTTTCATTAAAATCCAGAGGCAGTGGAGTGGCCCGGAAATGTTGTAGAATAATACGAGGTTCTTCACAAAATGAGGCGTCCCATCCGTCTATCTCGTCACTGTTCAAAAATAAGCCTTGTTCTTTGCGTTGCTGCTCCCGGAGATTCTGCAGAAGATGGACGGAAGGTATTATACCCTCGTCCATCAGGTACACTAAGACTAGCAGGTTTAAAGCGTAATTTTTTATATCACTCGGGCCACTTAAGTGTTGCACCTTTAGCCAATACCGTATAATGACCATCAAACGAAAAACGCGGGGATCCAAATTGGTGTAAAGAATCATCAGCTTACTGTTCTGCGCTGACAGTCTGTTTTCAAAACTGAGATCAAAATTGGTTAAAGTTTGTGCATGTGTGAGCTTCAAAATAGGAACACGCGCTTTTGTCACGGAAATCAATGGTCCTTGGGAAAAGGGGCTACCAGTGTGTGGACACTTGAGACCCTTTTTACTAAAGATGTTTTTGGTACGGTGTAGGGCGTCCAAAGCCGGATATGAGTTCTCCGATGAACCTTGAAGACTGACGTATATATCAATGTCTGAAGATAAGTCTCCCAGACCGGAAAGTACGGAACCAAAGGCGTGTACTTCGCAAAGAGGATAGTGATGTCGCAGGATGAACAAAATATCCAGTACAAGTTGCCAACGAATACGAACTTCTTCTGCACTCAAGGTTCGAGAATACATAAATTGTTGGAGTTGTTCTTCCAACGGTAGTTTTCGAAAATTTCTGATGGCAGTATGGAGGGGTGCCCCCTTGGAACCAGGATTAAAATTATCATTCAGCATTGCGTCAAATAGATCCGCAAATGATGCACGAAAAGCTGAAAAAATATAAGGATTCCAAACTGGTTGATTTGAGACGGGAGGGAAGGTCGGTGGAAATCGCAGATATGGCAATGTTTGCGATGGCACCTGACTGGTGAATGTGGTACTTGTGATGCCCCTATAAGGAGGGGTGGGAAGGATACCAACACCTGGGAACATTCCAATTGGGTCACGAAAGATAGGTACTGGTGAGGGTATCGGTACTGACATGAGCGGCCGTGGCTGATCCCACGCAGAATTGGTTCCACCATACATTATAGCCACTGAAGAAACGTCGTGGTTTGGTCAGAACATGAAGCCTGTTTGCGACGTCCTCCTGAAATTTATCAAAGTAATAATTACTAAAAAATACGAAATAAATTCATTTAATGATTACAACTGTAAAATTACACTCATTTAAATAGAGTCGTTAGAGTTGGAATAAGGGTTCCTATTTCAGGTCCTCGGTCAAATTTAACAACAAATGTTTCAAATGTACATGATAATGACACCCATTCCCAATTTGCGCTTGTCCTCAAAATTCGAGTAAAAATTCTTTAACTACACTTGTACTTGGTCCCTAAATTTTAATTCATGTACAGAACCTCGAATCAATTTAAATTAATTCAAACTAATCAGAATGCGCTAGGCGGTTGTCAATGACCCAAAAAAATTATAAAAACAATTATGTCTTCCAACGCAACAATTAAACACTAAACACATCAACAATTTACGAATATGATGATGTAGAGAGAATGTATTTTGATTTTGATCCAAACAAAAAACGTGCTTTGCACGCTTGCATGCAACTCGTAGTAATCCCTCAATGTATTTTACAAGTTGCGTAATGCTTTGAGTCAGCTGCTTCAAACTCAACAACACAGACAGAAGAGATGAGCAAAAATGCGAGGAGTGGAGTGTGTACGTATTTGCGTATGTTATTCATGAATTCATTCATACTAAATGCAATTCATGGTCAATGTTGAAGTCTTTGTTGCTTGTCTTTGTTGGTAACGCCAAGCCGAAGATGATGCAAAAAGAAAATTTATGAACATGCTAAAAAAAACATTTTAGTAATTTTCATTTTGTGATTGTTGTACAAATCTACAATAATGATGTCACAGTAAAATGATAATTTCTGAAATTTTTTTTGTGCTCATGTTTAAATAAATAAAGTTCTTCATCATTTCTGAACTCATTTGTATTTTATTTTATGTTAATATTGTCGACATAAAATTATACAACTACAATTCTTCCACTAGCTTTATCCATAAACTGCCCTGTCTTCCCATCCAGCCTCCAATATCCCGCATTTGCAAATCCTCCCCTTGGTACAGCCGAGTCGAAAGCTTCGTGCATATAAACCTTAACCTCTTTCTCATTAGCCCATCGTTGCATTCCATCCCAAAAATACTTTTGATTTTGCGCATCTGCCCCATTCCATCCCGTCTGCAAGATCAACTCCAACTTTGGAGCTACTCTTGCGTATGCAGGCCGGTACACCTCAAACTTTTGAGTGACATAATTCAAGTAATCTTGTGGATCTTGAATTTCTGTCACTGGATAAACACCACAAATGAAAAAATCTGAGACTGCTGCAAGGTCTACCAACATTTTCTTCCCGTCCCCGCCCAAAATTTCCCCACACATGCCTACAAAGACTCCAATTTTTAAATTGAGTCCGTGAGCTTTAGTAAAATAGTTTCTTAGTTGTTGAACAGCGTTGTAGCCAGTCCTGGTATCCTTGATGTAACCACCACCCCTTTCAAACCCAACCCCTAAACGAAGACCCCACACAGAATTTGGAAAAATTCCATTAGCATGTCTGGCTGACAGGAAGGCGGCATCCAAGTCTAAGGGCTTTGCCCCACTACCAGCATCTGTAGCAAGTATGGCTCCTTGCAGTACAGAACAAACTTGAGATCTTGAGTCCCTGTTCATTTCAGCGCAAGCAGTCGCAATCTTGCTGTTTGAACTTACATTCCAAGCACCAGAATAGCTTTGATCGGAGTAGCCCATGTCATTTGTAAAGATGGACCCACTTTTAATTTGTGTTACCTTTAACATTTTCTTCATATCTGGATTAGAAGGCCCCCCACTGATAAGAGGGTTAAACTCCACTCCAAAATACGGGACTCCTCCATTTTCAAAATTATGAGTTCGCCTTTTGAAGAGAGCTATTTTGGTAGCGTTGTTTTTTCTTGTTTTGGCTTCACCTTGACAGTCCTTCAAAACAATCGTATCAATAACTGCCGCGGATGAAGCACTCAAAATGCTTAGCAACACTGCTGAGACTGCAAAAATTACAAGGGGACTACTGTAAATATGTTTTTTCAACATCTTAACCTCGTTGTCCCTTTTTTCGATATTATAAGATTTCATTTCGTGCTTATTTCGTCTGTAAAAATTTAACGCGACGGGCCATTTTATCTGGGTTTGTTTAAACTACGTCATCATCATATGTATAATATTCAATTTCACAATCATGTGTCCAGTTTAGACTACGTACTACGTAGTTAGTTACCAAGTTAGTTAAAAAAAAAGTAATATACTGTCTTATACAATCGATAATTTTCTTTGATGATGCGAGTAATGATGGTTTTACTTAATTAGTTTTAAATGGGTACGGGTCATTAAGCAGTTATATGAATTTCCGTTATCACTTTCTCCTATTTCCACACATCTGCATTTCTACATCTGTAGCTATGTGCACGACTAGTCTATAGTTCGTTTTTTAAACCGAAATATTTGTACGTTTGTTTGTAAAGAGGTACTTAACAATTGCTTAATTTGAGTAGTATTTACATACGTGCACACTTTTGAACCAATGAATGATGATGAATGAAATGTTGATGATTAAGGAGACTTACTTGTAATTTGCAATCAATTCAAATAATACATAGTTTGTAATTATGCATTCCATGTTTTTATCCAATTAGTTAAATATTAGGTAGTATAAAAGTTTATTCTGGAGCAGGGTGGTTTATAGGGGCGATGTGGTACAAGATGATAAAGAAACTTTTTATAGCAGAAAAAAATCTGCTAAACTCTATTATAATTATAATCGAAGAAATTAGATGTACTGACATGAAAGAATTTATTTTATAACTTACATAATTATTCAAATATTGAGGGCCAACCCGATATTATTGATACATGTATGTAGCTACTATTAACGTGTACGTGTTCACGCATTACATTTTTTATAAAAATAAATTGCGATTGAGACAATAAATTTGATTAGCTTCATATACGCTTAGATTGATTATTGATAAGATTAACATTTCATCGATTTAATGGTGGTTACAATTTATTTTAAAAAAACAACTGAACGCTAATCCAGTAACTTAGAAGATCCTCTTTTTAATCCAAATGTTTGCTCCTCCGTTTCTACAGAAAAGGTAACCTCATTTTTCTTGGTTGCGTTCATCTCACTTGTGGAGTTATTGTTCTTGTCAGGCATTGAATTTCCTTTAACATTTACTTCCGAGTTCAAATTAACCTCCTCCATTTCCCCATTTATTTGCACCCGCAAGTTTCGCTTGCTATTTTCACATTCCTCCTCTGGAAAATTCGAAGGTTCCAACTGTGGCGACACTGCTACCGGAAGAGGTCCCGGAACTTCTATGACCACAACCTGAACGTTGCCGTTGTCAACATTTTGTCGGTTCAAAAGCGAAGTGCAAGTACCTGTTGATACAGATCCTCGATCTGTGCCTGTGTCGCTATTAGAGACGTTGAGTGGAAAATAATCCGAGTAAATGTTCTTCATGAATGATAACATTCTATGCCTGCTACTAGGACCCTCATTCTGCACGTCGATCCCAATTTGCCCTTCTGAAGGATGGTTGGCAGTACCACCACAAGCATAATTATCCGTTCCTCTTTCGGATGTCTCAATTAATTGTGGAAATATTCTATTACTGTTGCTACTTGTGTGATTTAATCTTCCATTACCGTCCGGTGGAGGTTGATTTTGGTTACGGAGAAAACGATGATGACGAGGACGCCCATTCCAAAAGTGTCCACGGATTGCATAAGAAAACAAAGTTTGTCCTCTGTTAATACACCCCCAAATATTCGAAATGAAAGCTAGATGAAGCAGATTGTGTAGAAGATTATCAGTCTGATTTTCATTGAGTTCGGCTGGGTTCCGGAAATAGACAATTGACATCAATGGAAGCAGGAAGAAGCATGGAAGGTGGAGGCGGACGTCCCAATGAATCTGATTACAAAGTTAAGACGGTTTATTAATTTGAGGTTTGAGTTTGTCATTTAAGTGTACTTACATGTACATATACTTGAAATTATAACTTTTTCATTGATATGGACTTTTTTTAGCATTACCAGTCTGTAGTATGGTTGACTCTGATCCAACTTATTATCTAGCCATGGCATGTGCTCCTCCACATCCGCCAAAACAATGCCAATACCAGTGGCAATAAAACAAGCAAATATGTACGGGAACCAGTGATATATTTTATTGTCATCTTGGAAAATCGCACCTATCCCTAGAAGCTGCAGAAGGGTGACGTCAGTCAAGAAGAGCTCATAAGCCTGTAATTTGAAGAAATTACTGTACAAATATAAATGTTCAAAATTTCTCAAAAAATTACATTGTTTTTTACCAGTAAAGTGTAGTAACATTCAAAGTATGCTGTCCATGTAGGTCGTCGTATCCTCATGCCCACCTCCTTCTCAATCCTTGTCTTTTCCACATCTCGATAAAATCTGAAGATTCTTGCCAACAGGTAAACCATCAGCCACAATGATCCAACAAAGAGTACATATTTTTTGTATACCAGCTGATCTATCTCGACATTTGGATCTTTTTTTAAGTCAGCATACTGATAAAACTTGAAGAAATATGTACAAATCTGACAGCAAATACACAACAGTATTAGGACAGGGACAATAATGTTTCTTAAACAGCCACAGAGACGAGGATAACTCTTTTCTTGAAACTCCTGCAGTTTGACAGGAGTCATCAGGGATTGCCAGGATCGTATCCATTTCAGGGTGAGGGCTCCAATAAACCAACACACCAGAATGGAACTAGCTATTTCACATACTTCAAGGTCAGAAGAATCTACCTCGCCATTGTCCCTGTCAAGGCTGTAGACGTAGACAGCAGATCGGATGATCCAGTGGGCAACGATGACACTGCTCAAAATGATAGCAATGAGGACTCCGACTTCTAAAATCTTGGAATAGAATGAATGTAAGTAAAACAGGATTAAGGTATTCAAGGTATTGATATCCGATATGTCAACCATCAACAGTGTATTGATAAAAAATAATATTAAATATCGACCACTTACCAAATACAGAGTGAGAAAGAATATAATATTAATTGCTCCCTTCAGACAGCTTACGTCCATGATGGTTATGAATTTCCATTTACATACGATAATAACTAAGCTTCCACCAGATTAAAATAATTTAGTAGTCTGTTATAGTATATGAACAATTTAAAATTATGATACAAATTTAAACAGCATTGTTCCGATATTTACTCTGGTAATCTCAATTTCTATATAAAAAAAACCACATGACATGACAACCGCAATAGCATGTACAAATGCACGGGGCATTGCAACACCTGCACGCATCCAATACACAGGATTTTATTATTTTAATTTTGTGTCGTAAAACTTGTCAACACAATAATTAATGGTACAATTACATATATTCGATTAATTACATTTTTCATTTCATATCATAATTGTGTAATGTCTGGGAATCAAAATTCACTGTAAAAATGTTTATATATTGCTAATTAGACTTGCAACAATGTGATTTATGATTTTTTATGTAATCATGTCATACATGCAATGTTTGGTCTTTTGTTTGGTATAAAAAAGCCACGGATGTAACAGCTGCCTTCCTCAACTTTAATAGCTTTCTCGGAATTAATTATCATTTCCTGGAAATGCTGTTGTAGCACCATACACAAAAGTATAAATATTATTATTTTTTGTGAAATTTTAATTAATTAATTATTATGCAGATTAATTTCTAAAGACGATTTTTTTTCTAAAATGTTACGTCTATTGCAAACTAGTTACCATATTTCCCTATTTTAAAATTATTTTAGAGATGATAATTCATTTGCATAAAACAATCTTTTTCCATGAAAAATCTGACACGACTAATGGAGTTTTAATGACAATAATAATGCCACTTCATTTCAGATTTGTCACTGGAAAAGTGACACAAAAAAGGCCATCAGAGTTTTTTATGTGAGACTCTGCATAAACCAACATTACGTCACATCTCATTGACGATTTCTTGTACTTTTTTTCAACGACCAGTAAATTAACAAATTACACTACTACTATTTGGAGACTGATGGACTGACAAAATGATTTCTTTATATATGATCAACTATAAAACGCATCTCAGTTTATATATATATAGTGCTACACAAAATGGTTTTTGTGAATGAAACGAGAAAAGTCCTCCGAAACGACAGGTAGTTCTCAAATTGTTCTGCGAAAAACAAAATGGTTGCAAGATATTCAAAAACGGTTACTCTGATGTCTAAAGTTTTGGTACTCATCATCTTTAGTGTCCTACTACTACTACCTGTTCAAGTGTAAGTAAAAAAAATTATAATTTTAAATTTATTTTCATGATTTCATTTTGTACTGAAAGCAGTCAAGGTTCTTGTAAATAGAAACTCTGAAGAAGATGAGCTAGATGACAAAAGATTGGTGAGGGAAGCAATGGCATCTGTGGCACAGGACCGTAGATTAGCCAGAGTCGAGATTGATAAAGTCACCCAAGAAGGAGTTGATGAGCATATAGGTAGCGATGTTAAAAGTATTACATCATCAAACAACAGCACAACCGATCACTTGACGGAGGCACATTATAACACGCCAATGGAAAACAACAACTTGACTGCTGCCGGTAGCGATACTGATAACATGTTAAAATCGCCAGAAATGAGTTCAAAGAAACCAATGCCAAATGATATGCATAAAATAGCCAAAGCAGTTGGAGATATGCCAATTGTAGAAGAATATGCACCTGTCAAGGTCACCTGGGACTCCAATTCAAAGCATTCAGTGAAAGCGGAAGAGAAAATAGAACAACAGGAAAATGATGCCGAGAACAAGCGTCGATTTTGGGATGCACTGAGAGAAGAAGGGGATCGGCAACGGGCGGATGCAGATAGACTGCGACATGTAGCACATCAATTACGAGCTCAGTACAATATTTAAATTAGTTAAATTATTCCAAAATATAATTGATTTTTTGTATGTTTATTTAAAGCAATTGCTAATTAACATTGTTGTAAAGATGTAGAAAATTAAATGTAAGTTTTGTTCACTATCAAAAAATGATCCACCAGCCGAATTACTAATCATGTAGCCGTTCCAACTGTACGTTCTCCCAAAAATAATTACTCTACTTGTAACATCATTAAATACCATTTGACCACAGCAGGTATCCTTGTGTGCTTCAATGGCCTCTTCCGGTGCATTCACTACATTGAAAAGAAGTCTACTGTAGTCTCCGCCATTGTCAATTTTAATTCCAACCTGGTCGGCCGTCAGCATACAGTAGTGTAGTGAATTGTTACTTCCTTGAATAACAACTCCTTTGTTGACTTCAGACACTGTAACCGTATGAAGTATATTTCCGCCTCCTCTGATTAGAATTCCAGTATCAAAATTTGATATTCTGAGAAATGTCAAAGACCAGTAGTTTCCAACAATGCTAAGTCCCACACCATGCCCGCCTTCTTCGCCTTCAATTTTAGTTTGTTCTAGTGACAAAAGAGAAGTGGTAAGGGAAATGGGATGAGTTCTGTTTCCACTTGGAGACGCAATAAATGGGCCTTTGTAAACACCCCCTTTAAGGACAATGTTATCCCCGGGTAATGCGGAATCAAGAGCGGCTTGGAGATCAGTGGAACCGGATCTGGGTACAAGAAGTTCTTTGGTATGTGTTTTACAAAGGAAGAAGATACACAAAACTATTACGGTATTTGCTGAGTACTTGTTCATTATTGAAATTAAAATCTGGTCAATCAACAATTACCGTTGAAAGTTATTTATTTATCGTTGCAGGTGAAAATAAAATTCAAGTGTGTAGAGCATTGCATTGTTATGCAGCTCTGCTTTGCTTAGATACGGAAACATAAATGCCTAATTATGAATTACCATACAAAAAAATTAGCTTGATGCTCTTAACGAGATTACCTAATAATATACCATTGTCACTTTTCTTCCAACTAAATTACTACCTATTATGTTTCTCATTTTCATGAGTCATAATGTCATCATAATGGAAATAGTCGAAACGAAACAACCTTCAGACCTTAATGATCGTTCACATTATACATTATATGCCAACATTCAAAAAATTATGTTTCTTGTAGGCATAAAAATTAGATTTATTTAAAACAAAACCGAAACATAAATCTATGAAAAATAATCTTACAAAATTAAATAACTTTACACATTATGCCTTCAATAAATTTACACGATTTTATAATCCAATGGAATGAAAGAAACTGGATACTCGTCCCCAAAATGAGTGAGGTTGCTCTGAAATATGACCATGACCTCCTGGTCCTGATTTTTAAATGTAAATTGCAACAAAAATGTAAATTTTTCTACGATTTATTAAAACATTTTTTATGTATGAACATTATGTATTGAACATGTACATACATAATATGTTACGCTGTTGCTTAATTACCCGATACATTATCAATCATCACATTTCCTTCAGAGTTGTAATCCATCCCCTCAAGTTGCACGTGCCCAGTGGCAACATTCCATGTAAGCAGGCCACAGCAAGTTCCTTCATCTGCCTTAATTGATAGATCCGACCCTTTTAAAGCATTTGCATCAAGTTGAGTGTTGTTTCCTTCAGCAACATGAATCCCAATTTTGGTAGCTTCCACTGCACAATTTTTAACTGTGCTATTGATTCCTTTCACTACCACTCCAGTGTTTACATTCGTCACAGCCAGAGACTCCAATAAGATTGTTGGCCCTCTAATAAGTATACCGGTATCAAAACCGGAAATGTGAAGATACTTTACTTTCCAGTAACCTCCATAAATTGACAATCCAATTCCTTCATCTTTTCCACTAACTTTCACGTTTTCCGCTGTAGTTTGTAAGGTGATGGGAGAATCCTGAGATCCATTGGCTGTTATGGTAAATGGACCAGGGTACTCACCAGTAGCAAGATTAATTGTGTCACCGGGTGAAGCTGAGTTTAAAGTAGATTGAAGATCAAGTGAAGTGGTAACCGTCGTTTCCTTGCAGTTGCAACTGATTGCCAAAAATAAAACAGCAAAATATGGGGTGAAATGAGACATTTTCAAGTTTGTGTACATAGGTAGGTATGCACTCCACTGAGCTAAGACGTGGACTTATGGAAAGTGAATGTGTTTCAAGAAGATTATTGTGTACATTACAAGCTACTTATATCGAATGTATGTATAGGGATGTAATTTAATACATTTTCCTAATGACTTAAAGAAAATACTTAAATTGACGAGAATGTCAATATAGTACACAATTTTGGTGATTAGCAAAGTTACTTTTATTTTTTTAAAGCCTTTACATAAAAAATAATTGCTTCATGAAAATTTAATTCGCTTATACAGGTGGTAATTTGGCAGATGTGCCACCCAAAACCACATAATCCTTGCCGTCATCCACATCCTGTCCAAACAAACAGATATTCCCAATCAGCTTTCCACAGCACGTATCCTTCCGCATTCTGACACAAGTCACATCCTTCTCATAAAATCGATTGTTAACCAATGACGTTCCATTTGCCTGCAAATCAATCCCCGTGTTGGCCTTGTAAATATAGCAGTTTTCCACAATGTTCCCTGCGCCAGTGACCTGAATTGCGGTGTCCACTTTAGTGATTTTAAATGAAGACACAATATTGTTTGCCCCCTCAATCACCATTCCTATTGAGTTGTTATTGAAAATGTTGAGGTCAGAGAGGTACCAGTAGTTGCCTCCGACACAGATAGCTGGCTCGTTCCCATTCCCGACAATCCGAACCCTGTCCCTGTCAAATGTGCTGAGTTGAATTTGCTGGCCTTCTTTTCCACTCCGGGAAATGGTGAAGGGTCCGTGATAAATGCCAGCAGAGAGAATTATCTGGTCATCTGGTAGCGCATTATCTAAAGTGTGTTGGAGTTCCTCCGAGGTGGACACTCTAAATTCTCGAAATGCCGCTGCCATCAGAAATCCATGTTGAAGGACGAGTAAAGTTACCAGAAAGGGTCTTATTTCAACAAATCCCATTTTTTGTCAAGTAAAAAGTACTCTCCGATAAAAATTAAAATACGATGAGTGCTATGATTTTATACCTTAAATTTTTATTAATTTTGTTGCTGTTTAAACACAGAGGTCGGTATATAATACACAATAAAAAGGCAATTAGTAATAAGCAGGTCGGGAAGACGTTTTTCTTGCCGAAATATGTATTTCATAAATATTACTCATCATCATAATTTAGTAGAGACGTAACATAATGCATTTTTGAGTATGCGATAGTGATAAGAAATCACGTCTGCGCATGCACACAAGCTGGATCTAATTAGTACAACCATCCTTTTTGTACAAGTAGTGGAAACTTGCATCATGATAACAATGCCATGTTAACGACATTTTAATCACCTGCATATACCTAAAAGAGTTAAATATATTTCATGACGCTCACGTGCATACGGTGCATGGAAAAATCAAATACTAGAAAGATGAGATATTATAGTCAACATTCAAAATATATTCATGCACGTACGCAAATAACAGTAAATTAATGAATGTAACAGCCGTTTTAATGATGAATTTATAATTTATATTATTTGTGTCATTTCATTTTCCATGTTTCATTGATACTGTAAAACTTTTTAAAGACTAAAATGCAAAAAAAAAAAGGTTTTTAAATACTTGCCTAACTATTTTTATGCGATGCTAACTAAAGGATGTAAGTTGCATCACAAAACTAAGGTTCTCTTACTGCTGCGTATTTATTAAACTGACTTTAAAATGTAATGCATGAGCTAGAAAAATCATCTTTTAAACAAAATGACTCTTTCGGTGTATGCCGTATGCATCTCAAACCCGATTTTCTCACGGCAGTAATTGATATGCATTGAAATTTAGGTAGATGCATTCCAAAGTATAGCAGACAGTGTGCAAGCCAACGAGAAAATTGCATTGCAAAATTTCAAATTGAACCAATAATTAAAAATCGAGCAGGTACAAAATATCCCCAACACCAGGGTCGATGCGCAACAAAAAGTCTATTTACACTATTTCACACACAAAGTTTATTTTGTAGGAGAACAAATATACCATCAGGTAAATGGTGAAAAACGCTCATTGTAATCAAATAACATTATTCACAACTTTTTATTGACAATAATTTATCTTTGTTGACCTTATTTAAACGTAAAATTTAAAAAATTGGCCGTTGTTAGTTGTGAATATATTTTGTCAAAAACATTTTGGTTGAATGTAATATAATGAAAATTATAATAATATTAAGATGAACTAATTGTTATAGTTATGGAATATTGGTCAAATTCTCAGTACTACTACGGCTGCCTCCATTGTTGTTGGGAGTGATATTTCCATTTGGATTTTTGGTCTCCAAATCTTTGTTAATTTTCTTCAAGGAAAAATAAATAATTAAGCAAATAAAATTAATTACATGCACAATTTTCTATAGACCAAAAAATACAAATATTTCATAATATATCTAGCCATAGTTACTTGTTGCTGGTCCAATTTCTTCTTGAGAACTGCAATTCCAGCCATCATTCCAATGATCGTTACTCCAGATCCAATTCCCACTCCTGTCAACTCATTGTTATAAAATTTATCCACAATTTGGGTGATGCAATTCTCAGTAGAGTTGAAGTCCGATACCTGCCTAAAAGGTGAAACTGCAACAAATACAATAATTTATAGCATGAATGAATGGTATTCTAGGTTTTCTGGAACAGGTTTATAACTAGGTTTATTATTACACATGAATCCCAAATTGACTTTTGAACTTGTTCCTCCTGATGAACAAGTAAATTTCAAATTGGTAAGTTCACCGGGACCTCCTGCGACTTGGTAAATATGTAAAACTTGTTGTTTGCATGATTTTGAGTCATCAGTCCAGGAAGCAAATTTCTAGGATTTTTAGTTTAAATTTTAAATAAGCAGCCAAAAAAATTGCTCATTTTCATTCATTCAAAAGATGACATTTTATTTTAAGGATTTTTTTTGAAATACCATTTTATCTCCAGTTTCTTTTTTCATTGACCAAACTGGGGATTCAGTGTGTGAGGGGCTGTAGCACATCAACTTAAACTGAGTAGCATCCACCCCATATGTTAGTACAGTGTATTGGTCATCAATGTAGTGGCTTCTTCTGTAGGAAGGAGTCATGATGTCCACGGATGGCATGAATATGGATATCACAGGCTTGTCAGTCATGCTAGCTTTCCCACAGCTAACAAAAGAAGAAAACAATGCATAAAGTTAACTAAGTTATTAATAGCACAGCAGACAAATATTAATTAAATGGTATTTATGTGAATCTCACGGGTCACTGTCTGCGGTTATTGCGGTCAAGTCTATTAAAACAAAATACAACGCGGAAGAAGAAAAACGTTTTTAGATAGAATGCATTTGTGTGTATCATCCATCAAATTTAGTGTTTTAAATTGATAAAGAAAATAGCATGCCTTGAATGAATTATGAATTATACATAATTAACTTTTTGTCCAACTGAAATACTCACCTTTAACTTGAATATCCAACCCATGAACGATTTTAGGCGAGTGATAGCACATGACACCTGCTACATCAGCACTGGGCACTCGAAGGAAAGAAGTCACCTCCAATTTATAATTTTCCTCTGAATATTTTTTAGTTTCGAGAGCCGTTAGTGCGTCTAAAATACATACAAAGCAACTTTACATGAATCCACGATGTTGAAATGAATATAAGTAATAAAATATACTTTTTTATTTAAAATTTTGCTTACCAGATTCATTCATGCTGACAAGATCACCAGTTTTTAGTTTAAACCTCCACTCATAACCAAAATTTGGTCCAACCTCGTGCCCTTCCATGTCACAAGTAAACTTTTCATAGTCCCCGGTGAAAATATCTCCTTGAGGTCCCCTGACATTTATGTCCACGGAAATGACATAGGTGACATGGATCAGAATAGTGAGAGCACAAGAAACTATCCCGTTAAAGGTTGCCATTCTGAGACAACTTCCAAGGGTTCTGATTACTCCGATATTATTAACACTTGAGAATACACCTGAAATATTAAAAACTTGAAATACTTATTCCGTTTCTTTAAAAAAAAGTAATTTGTATGAAACAAAGTTGAAAGAAAAAAGTAGAAGACAAAAATGAGTAAATGTGAAAAAATTATGCGTGTATATCTAATGCACGTACAAAAATTAATGAAAGTTATGTAGCTTCTTCTGGATTCTCAACTAATTGAGGAAGATGTCCCTTCAAACGTTATTACAATTTGTGATCAGTTACGTGACTGAGAATTTGCTTTCGAATGGTCTTATT